>JAACJT020000064.1:11266705-11292285 GCA_009936485.2 Gymnarchus niloticus | reverse complement strand
GGGCTCAGTGTAGGAAGTCTGTGTTGGGGCCCTGTATAGGAACTCTGTGCAGGGGCTCAGTGTAGGAAGTCTGTGTTGGGGCCCTGTATAGGAACTCTGTGCAGGGGCTCAGTGTAGGATGGCTTTCACATACCTCTTCATCAGTTTGTCGCCATCTTCCCGTCCAGTGACCCCCAGAGCTTCCTTAACGTGAAGTGCATCATAAGTGTGTGTGTATTCCGTCTCATCATTGTAGTCTGGGCCAAGCAACGTCCGTGCCCACATGCCCATGTCATAAGGAGGCAGAGTACCTCCAAACTCTGAAGGCAGGCATTCTGGGAAAATCAGCTGATGCAGGCTATTCAAATTGTTCCCATGAAGGAAAATCTGTGCAGCAAAACAAGATGAACTGACAGAAGTTGCACATTTCCTTAATTTTTAAGTAACTATAAGATTCTTTCTCCCTTTTCTTAAAATATTTTTCAGACTTGTGTTAGATGGCAATAATATCTCACAAAGTAAGTGGAATGTCCCTGAGGAACCACTCCTCAAGCTCAGCCATCAACTCATACAGGATACCTGAATCTTAGTCTGAGTATATTTCATGTGCCCAATTTGCGCTGATGTACACAAATCCACATATTCACATAGGATAAAAGGTATTTCATCTTTACACTTATGTATAATTGTATAATTCTTTACTGTATGGTACACATCACTTTCATTGAAGTCATGTCTTGTTCTTCCTTAGATTTCACTAGCATCTGTCATAATTCTTCTTGCTGCAGTTGATGCTTGCCTTTGTTACCAAAACTCCCTGTCACTTTGAGATCTAATCAAAGTTTAGCCCTGAGCAGAGGACACTGAGCACTCGCTGGAGAAGGACTGATGGTAATTACCCGCTTCCTGGTCTTGTCTTTCAGGAAAGGCTTGATTATTGTGTACAAGGCATGGATGTACCACGGCTGGTTGACGAAATGGATTCCGCCAAAGCGAGCAGGAAAGCTGTCCTGTAATGAAAGAGGAGAGACAATTCCAGTTTGTTATATGTTATTATTTAGTTGTTAAGCAGCCTGATAACTATGGCGCTGGCACATTGAATGGCCTCGCAGCCATGCAGACATTTTGCATGTGCAGCTTTTCCAAATGCTGTTTCCCTACTGTCTGCAAAGGTAGCCTCCCAAGCAGGACTGCAGGGAAACAGTGACCAGCAACATCTGCACCCCAGCTGGCGGATGATGACTGTCATTTCAACCGCATATTCAGTCAGGGATGTTGCTCTGTCTGGGTCACACCAGAAGACATATAGCTCTATAAATCAGTCAGGTGTGGAACTGGCAAAGTCCTCAGGTGCTGAAATAAAAACAAAGTGTAAGAGGCAGCATTCCATCTCTCAGAGTGTCCCCTCATTCTCCTAATGTAGGAGCGGAGGCATCTTTGGGGCTCTTTCAGGATATGTCAGGAACGAGGTGCATCTGGCACCTTGCTTAAAAGGAATCAGCTACAGTTATGTTGCAATGCATGACTCATTCCATGGCTACACGTCACCTTTTCTGACTTTCTCAGCAATTCAACACAAGAAAAACAGTACGATATTCTGGCACTGAAACAGGCAATCTTTTAGTCAAGGCTCTACATTCATGCCCACTATACCAAAAAGCTTCCTGGCATAAATGAATGAACAGCTCCCTGGCCTTAGCGATTGTGTGCTGATCTCTGAAGGTCTGTGTGACTCTTCTGAAGTTAAAAATGAACCAGATCCCCGGCAAAAAATGTGCTCCATCTTTTTCATTCATACCCAGATATGATTCATACCCTGAGGGAGGTATTTAAATTAGTAAAATCACATTAACTTTTAGCTTTTCAGGCATTTTGAGGTAAATTGTAATTAGATAAATAGAGTAATTCTGTGTCAATAAATTAAAAAATGATCTTTCAACATGCACTGATAAACATGATCCCAGCTGCACTTGCTTTTCTGGACGGCTGGTCTCCACATGCCAGGGCCAGGATGCGTTAATATAACTGCAACACGGCCCTCTAAGAACCACCAGGGCATGATCTAAATGAAGGTGCACCGCATCAGAGCATGCTGGACTATTTTGGGTCCTTAACATACTTTCCCCCCATTTTATTGTGAAGAGACACTCAACTGTGTCCATATGAAGGATGGTATGGAAAGTTTTTCCAGGTGGGACAGCAAGCGGAATCATGTGATGCACTGATGAACTGGAAAAATGGGGACAAATTTAAGAAAATTGCGAAAATAAAAGGAAGCTGTTTAGGTGTCAGTGTGGGGGAATATGCCTGCAGGACAAAACTCTGGTCTCTGGGGCTGGATGTCTTTAGTGGGGTGGCAAAAACCAAAACTCACCTTTGTATAATTAATGAGATTAAAGACCATGTGAGTTTGTCACCTGACCTCGACATATGACGCCACCCTTCTTTGGTCACATGATCAGGAACCAACATGTCCTCATTGCATGTGATGCTATGAGGCAGTGGTGTTAGATTGTTTAGTCAAGATGCCATATTCCTATTTACATAACTGATATTAAAACTGATGGCCTGGTCAATGCTTATGATAGTAGCGCAAAAGAAGAAGGACGGATGGATCCCCTGAGAAAAATTCAGAAGAAGATATCTATGTCTGTTAGTCATTTGTTTGCTAACTCCCTGAACACACAGCATGCATGTGTCACAAATTTGAAGCTGTTTTCTCTTTAATACATCCTTTTCCTTGCAACTCGTTTTTTTTTTTCCATTACGTGCTGTTTACTTTGGCTAGTTGGTGTCACTGCGGCTGACACTGTATCACTGAACAAGGTCACATTCAGAACTAAAATTTACATCAGGTACTTTAATAAGAGTGAATAGCTGTAAGGCACTCTTGATAAGTTCATAGATTAGATCAATTAATGCGACCAACGCATCATGCATTGCCAATGTTTCATAATGAAATTTCGTTATGAGGACTAACTAGATAGTTTGAATCCTGATTACACGTTCACCAGCATGTTACCATTTTTAACATGAGCCTGGCAAAAATTCAATATCAAATTCCGTTGTCACTTAATGAAAATTTTAGCACCAAAATAATCTTTGTGCTCGACGGATCTGAATAATTAGTGTTTTTGAGTTTTCTTGGTTACCATAACTTTTCTCTACTTTCCCTGCTTTCTTCACTCTCTTGCGGGACATGTAGCAGGCCAGCGAAGCGACTTTCTCATTAGCCAGTGTAACTCAACGTGGGCCAGCGAAAGGTCAGCAGTCCTCAGCAGCTAATTAATTAGTGCCCTCTCTATTCCTACACAACTGTAAGTGACCTCTCCCCGGGGAAATAAAATACACTATAGCATCCATTTAAGGCCCAGGAAATGACAAGGGCAGGAAAAAAAATCGCCCTTTCTATGATTCTGAATGCATATTTTCCTCTCTGCTCCACTGATTAGGAAAGAATGTAAGTAGCATCTTCATTGATAAAGTTCTGATTGTATAGCTGCCATAATGACGGTGGTTACAGGTCAGCATGCATCGTCGCACACCACACAAAATACTCCAATGCCATATTTTAAAGATCGTGTTCCGCTGGATTCCAATAAACAGACACCCGGTAGTCAGACTTCATGGAAGCACAGACAAACTGGGTCAGATATTATATGCCATGTCTGTGTCATGTTTTTGGTTTTCCTTCGGTTGCATCGTGGTGCTGTGCGCGTCATTTTGATTTCTCAGTCATGAAATAAATGGAGCCATTTCAGAAAGGCCAGTCAGCATCACGTCTGCCAGTCCTTACCTGGTAAAGGGTTTTTTTTCCAAATTCACTGGGTCCTCTCTTCAAGCTCAAAGGAAAAAATGTCATACGAAGTCGTTTCTGTCGAGTTGTTACAAAACGTCTTCTGTCTGTGCTCCCCAAATCAAATGGTATTCTCAACAAAAACCACAGTGCAACCATGTTCTCCTCCATCTTCTGAGGCTCAGGCCGTGCACCATTTTTCCACTTTATCTGGTTACTTAGCAACAAGACGTTGCATCAATATGTAAACTCAGATCTGCAAGAAATGTCAGTCTTTGTTTATTTATCCTGATACAAGCCCCGCACGACCTGGCACTGATTATACCTTTGAAGCAAAAGCAGTGATTTAACACTGCACACATTCCATTGGCTGGCCAAACGGCTACCGGTTTCAGAAGACCCTAACGACTTCCTGTGCCTCGAGTGGGGAATCTTGACACCTCAATGTTGACATCTGCATAAAAGACTCAAGTTATGTGAACACTGTTATTTAGTTGTTTGTTTGCTTGGCATGTGATTTTCGCCACAGTAGTACAAATTAATGAATTTAAAATATCTGCCCAACCTACCGAGGCTTGGAACCATTAGCTAATATCTTGATTCTCGACAGCCCCCAGTAGACACAAGTTGACAATTCCCTTGCACCATACAGATTTTGAGGGGCCGTATCCAAAATGAATTTGGGAATTTGAACTGAAATCTACGTTGTGTTTGTTCCTCGGTCGCCAGATAATGTTTTTACATGATGAACTCAAAAAGCCCTTAGAATACGCATATACTTCTGCATGTGATACAGAGGTTCAACAACACGCTGAAGAAAAACCTCTGGGCAAAATGACAGACCACGAAATGCATTGATTTCCTTGTGGAGTTGCAGCCTTTCAAAGCCATGAACAGAAGAAGGGCCATCTGAGCATCTATTTCTGTTCCGCTTTTATCCATTTTCATCCACTCTATCCAGTGCTGTGAGCCTCCACAAGTTTGGGAGCTGCTTACATCACACTCCATAGTGGAGCGTGCCCTTCAGCTGATGAAGAGTATATCTCACGTCTGTTCACACCATTTGCTAGCTCCCAACAGTCTCCCAAAATCTGTTGTCTGTGCGAGAAAAGTAACTTATTATTGCATGTCTATCTAATTAAAGTGTAATACCTCTTCAACAGCATCACACCATGTCAGATAACAAAACGTGTCATGCGCTGTAAACTTCAGTTTGTACACCAGAATAATGATTTCAATATACTGAACAACAATAAAGATGCAGCACTTTTGGTTTTGGTGCGGTTCGTTCACCACCATCACCTCGCCTCTCAGCAAGACGACACACGGCCTCGTGTCACAGGGATCCGGACACGCTTCCTGTCAGCTCGGAACGTTCCAGATCATCAATGACCTGCACGCTCACCTGACACGACATCCATTGAGCATCTTAGGGATGCTCTGGGTCGGCCATAGGACAGCGTGTTCCAGCTCCCGCCAATAACCGGCAACTTCACACGGCTGAAGCAGAAGTGTGGGACGGCATTCCACAACCACCGTCAACAACCTGATCAACTCAATGTGAAGGACATGTGCAAGTGGGGGTCACCCTTGATACTAATATGGGAATTCTGTTTGGTGAACCCACCTTGTTTTCTGGGGTATTTGTGACCGAGAGCCTAACGAATCCATTTAAGTTGTGGGATTTCCACTAATTATGTATTTAATAAGAGGAGTAACTTAAAGGCTGGTCATGGCAACATTCATACCCTGAAGGATGACTTCAAAGTGATGTAATTCTCAATGTTCCACTGGGCAGCTGCTTAGAATCAGCATGCTGGATTTTGAGGCCAAAGATGTGGTGGTAATGTGTCCCACTGCAGTTTGATGGTAGGCATGCAGCCTTCTTCCAACTCACCTGCAGCCCCTCAATGGCCAGTTTCAGGATGTTGGGGGTGAGCTTGGAGGCCTGCTTGAAAGAGAAGTTGCTCCAGTCGATGATCAGAATGAAGCCATTGATTTGCAGCTTTGGATCTTCAATCAGGACCTCCAGAGATAGGAGGATGGCACGTAGGATATCTGTGAAGGAGTTCCTTTGCGGGAGTCAGAAGCAAAAGAGCAGTGAGATCACTGTGACATCGGAGCAAACATAACAAAACACGGAGAGAACATGTAAGCTCCACACACACAGAGCAGGGGCAGGATTCAAACCCCCCACAACCCTGAAGGTGCGAGGCCACACTTTTAAATGCAAGTTCCTAAATATGCAGTAAGCTCATATAGTCATGACCCTGTAGAGGCGCCGTGTGGTTCTGTGAGTTAGGCGTCTGTGTCCGTGACCGGTGGGCCCTTGAACGAGGCCCATAGCCCCAAAACTGTATCATGTACTTTGAGATGTATCTCCCTCAATGTATGCCACTTTGGACAAAAGCATCTGCTCATTGAGTAAATGTAACTTTCTTGCTTTCCTACATGTCTGCATGTGCATTACCAGCAACTAAGAGAAATTTGGAGTCATTAGAGGATGTTAAAGGATGTTCTCTGAAACTTGTATTAATGAAGGACACTATGTGGCCATCTCCCAAAGGACACGCTAACATTTTTTCATTTGGAAGCTCCAAGCAATCAGTAACAGAATAACAAGCTGGAAATACACGGCAGCCAGGAGAAACTGAAGCCATCTGAAGAACGCTTATCCCTAAAAGAAAAAAAATGTTTCCAGTTTGTGTTTTCAGCATAACAGGAGGCAGTATTTGCTGGAACCGTGGACATATGGCACCAGATACACTAAATCTATGTGTTTCATCTGCAGGAAACCTCAAAGGAAAGTCAAGCACACAGCCAAGAAATACTACTTGTTCCCTTAATTTGACAAAGACGTCCTACATGTTTTGACCATATTTCTAGAGAGTGAATGGCTAGAATTATAACACCCTTCAGTCTGTGCTCATGTACATTTCACAGAACACGTGTGCTTTATCAACGAGATGTCCAACAACATGATAAGCACAGGTTTAGCCATGATCCATTTTTAATTTCTTCAATGTCATTTCTAGCTGTAAGCTAACCCACGCATGTCCAGGGGGCCTACATGAGTATCCAGCCCACCCCCCAGATCCCAAAAGGCCTGGAAAATGCTCTTCAAGTTGACCTGCCTTCCAGTTTTCAGCATACTGTCCAAATAGGGTTTCTGAGAATAGTAGGGGGGAAAGAATCTATTAAAGCATACCACAACTAGCGGGTATTACAGGTATTGGTCACCCCTTGTGCCATATCTCACTATTCTGACACTGCACGAGGCTGTATATAAAGATAAACAACTAACTTCCAGATAGGAGGACGAATGTTGGTCACCAGTCAAAGGAATGGAATGGTTTTCTACCTAGAAACACACATAATCATAGGAAAAATTATAACAGTTGTGTGGTTGTAGTCAGTTGTAGCTACTTTACATCACATGATGGTAAGCCAATAAATGCTTGATTACATCCTTTATGGAAAACAAGATCGGGTCTCCTCAAGATGTTTAGAAGCAGTAAGATACACTTTCATTCTCGCTGGATAGGCTATATATCAACCTGTTTACTGTGAACGGAGTAGGCTGAGGTTCCAGAACAGAAGCCCATGGATATAAGTGTGAAGCTTCCTGCCGTGTAAAACTGAAACAGCCTTGAAATGCAGATCACATTTCACACTTCCCCATAAAGATGTATGACCCTACAGGTGATGACCAATGTGTAACACTGTTTGTATGGGTGCCAGACTGATTCAGTGAGATTGCGGTTGTCATTCAGGTGGAAAAAGGAACAAAATGTTTAGACACCAAAATGATTATTTCGCATTCCATTTTTAACACCCACCACTGAATAAAATGCATTAGTTGGGTTTGATGACATTAGTAACAGCAGGATCTTTCATATTTACTAATTAGTAGTTTCTTTACAAATTTCTGTTGTACTTTTCCTGTAAGCCACAGGGACATTCCTCCTTTGAAGCACTGTTTTCAGACTGTGCTTATTAGTTCATATATATCTATACTTGTGGCACTGCTTACATGACCACAAATATGGGATGGAATTGTTAAAGAGAAATCAGATTGCACAAATTAGTAAAATTTAAATATTTACCTACTCTGATCCCAGTTGGAAGCGAAAAGGATGAGAATCTTTCTTCCGTATTGATCGGGGTTTTCCAGCACACCTGGAAAGCCATCCATAAGTGCCCGTTTGATTCCAGGGTCATCGGGTTTGAAGCTCTGAAACATGTCCAGGTTCTGTTGCCGGTACTGGAAATACTGGGCGAGCAGTTTAAACGTCTCAATCTGGTTGAATTTCCTGGCCCGTAGGAATCGCAGGATGAAGTCATCGTCAGTGCGCAGGAAGCCGATATCAGGCCGGGTGATGATCATATCCCGAACCTGCTGGATCTCCTGATGCAGAGTGTCTGGGTTCTCATTCAGCTCCAAGCGTGCCTTCTCCGTCGTCTCGGGGCTGAGACCAGCTTGCAAGTGGGTCATTGTGTCCTTCCCAGTTTCTCAGAACTTGCAGTGAAACGTAGTGCTGCCTTAATATTAAGTCAGGATTTGCTCATGTGCATAGCTGATAGACAAGCCCTTCTCAACACTCTTGGGTCAAGTTGCCATACAGTATGAAGGCTACTCTATCAAAAAAACCTAGAAGCAAATTAAACAGAACCAATTCAAACCAAATTTTCATTCGCAGAGGCTTCATATCACAGGAATTTCACATGTGACATAAAATACACATTTCAAATAAAACATTATTCTAAATGAAGCCGCTGTGGTGCCTGCAGTTTGATATGGTGGTATCATACAGTATAAAGACTGCCTCAGAAACGTCTGTTTTGAATGAGACGATAATTCAGTCAAAACAAAATAAGACCACTCTGATTTCAGACAACTTCCCGTGCATTGCTGATAAACCGCGACGTTTGGCCGTTCGCTATTAATATTTAATAGGAACTATAATCATGAAGTCGACACATAGCCATGCTTTTCAGGGTGTTTGTCTAAGGCGACACGCGGCTGCTCACATGCCAAGTGAGGAAGATGCGACGCTTACCTCCCTGGATACTTACTGCCCGTCCCGGGTCTTCTCCGTAATTTTAGGTGTCCGGCTGCTCGAAGGTATCTGCCAAACGTACAGACAGCAAAGCTCCGGCTGAGGTGTGGGCCATCTGCTTGGTAGAATCGACGGACGACACCTCCTGTCCCACGCATGGACCACGGCAGCTATGCAGCTTCCATCGGGGCAGCGTCGGGGAAGCTTCTTGCCTTCAGGGCAGGCTGTGTGAGGAGGAGAACCTTCGGGCCACCACGGCGGTATGAGGAGGGGAGGGACGGGCGCTGTCCGCACAGAGAGGTGCTGAAGCAAACCCACCGTCTAAAATGGACCCCGGCCCCTCTTCGTGTTTCGAGACTGGCGAAAAGCACACACACCGCCTTCTGCTGCCGCCCGACTACACACACCGTGATGCGACGCACCGAAGCAGGCGGGAGCTGAGCTCCAGCGGTGCGGCGCCTCTGCTCTTTACATGCTGCCTGTACCGTGTGGTGTGTTACGCTTCCAGGTCAGCGGTGACTTGAAATATTTTTGTTGCTATCAGTTTAAAATAAAAAGGGTGCAGAATCAGGGAGCCGAAATATCCGTGTTATTGTCCTGCATTTATTCGGCTCGTGGCCAAATGTTTAAAAATAAGAGCGTTATTCAAAAGAACTGGATCATTCTAAAAAAAAAAAAATAATAAAAATAAAAAACAACTGAACTGTGTAACAAGAACAGGGGCTTTCTTACATTTACGGTTTAAAGACTCCTTCTTTTACTCCATTCAAGTGGCTATGCCTAAGTGTCATATGTCGAGTTTGAATGGCACATCTGCGTGACGCCGAAAAAATAGATAATAGCCCAAATGAAAAATAATTTTATGCTTTTTAACTGAGTTTTCACTAGCATTTACAAAGAGAAAATCGTGGTCCCATCAGTGTTCCCAGTAGGACACGATACCTGATCAATGACAATGGCAACAGAGTAGAATTATTAGATTTCTGAGAGTTAAGATTCAAGCATGCATCATATAAGGAAATTAATCCATAATATCAGAAGCTGCACTCATTTTTACTGTAAGATGAGGAGTATTCGCATTGGAGGATACCCACATCATTTACAACTGTGGTTAAAGCAGTCTCCGTGCTGTGAAGCTTTTATTAAACTGATGCCTGAAAAAACTTCACTCCAGCTTTCAAATTTCTTTTTTTCTTTTGCCGCCTTTGACCGGGCCTGCGGGAGGTTTGCATAAGCAGACCTTTGATCTGATGTAGCCTTTTGCAGCCGTGGTGAGCGACCGGCATGAGGCAAAGAAATTATGTCGCCCCCTACCGGGTAGATAGAATAAAAGCTCTGCTCGCTTGATAGCCATGCGAGTGGCTCCCTCCAGTGGTGACAGTAAGATAATTGAGGCTCAAGACTGACACTCCTCCGTTTTACGTTGCTTTGGCCAGACACCAAAGTTGGGTAATCTAATGTTCTATTAAGGCAGTTTAGATCAGGTGTCCTCCCGGTTTGAGTTTACAAATAAAACAGTGATTCTGTTATCAAGAATCACAGCCCCTGTGTAAGCTCTTCTTCTTGAGGAGACTAAAGTCTTTCGGTGTGTGCGGCAAGCCACTGCACAGGTTTCACCAGTCTGTTGCAGCCAGTGTCATGTTCTTCACTGCTGTTCACTTCATTTAATGGCTTTAGAACTTGCAATGGCCTGCTGTGAGCACATGAGATTCTCTCTGTTTACTAGAGAACCACAGAAGTTTTTTATTATGTCTGATAATGCAAGAAATGTTTAGCTGTTTTTGGGTTGAAGGACTGGATTTGCATATTTAAGGGGTGAATTGGCACAGTTTTAGATACACAGATTAAGGACTGGGTCGACTTGGTCCGTCCTTATTATTTAGCTATTTCTGACTTGACCATAAGCCGTCCTGACTCGACTGTGCCCTGTCTGGCCAGGTACCAGTAGCAATCTCCAAGTCCTGGATCTCAGTCAGATGGGAGTCTAAGAGCACTTACACTATTGTTACCATAAATGATGGTGTATTAGTAAGCGCCACTCTTCTTGACTGGCACTTTTGGCCAACTACATTGTGAAAGGTGCTCCGCACTAATCAACTGAATATCGAGTGAAGGACATGAGTCGGCCCAACAACCTTTTGAGGAAGGCTGTCTTGTAAGCTTGTAAGCTGAGGCTCAATAATGAGGCCCATCCTCTCTACAGAGGGTAGTGTCAGGGGATGGACACGGACCACCAAAGTTGCGGGCGCAACTCCCAAAGGGAGTTGCATTTATTAACCTGAACACAAGGACATAGCAGCACATACAGGGCAGGTGGAGCAGGACGTGACCACGCGAGGTTGCATGGTCCTGGCTCCTGCTTCTTTATGCCCCGATGGAACTAAATGGCAACGGGGGCCAGCTGTGGCTCTCTCGCATTCCACCCCAGTTTTGTGGAGTGCAGGTACACGCTTCTACCTCATTTGTACCACCTACCTAGTACAGTACACGTTCTTGTAATTTATTTATTTGGGGAAGGCTTGTGCTGGGAATTATTGTTTTTAATTTTACTGAACAGCAAAGATTTTCCCCCTGGGGAATTGATAATGTCCTACTTTATCTTATTGCTATTGTAGGAGAAAAGGAGGCTTACAAAACCACAGCGGCTGAGATTATCATGCACCATCAATCACAAGTGGTTTAACGTGCTTCTCTTGGGAACACCCGCTTTTTCCAAGCAGTGACTGATAAGGCATTTTAATCCCAGTCTTGAAGTTTTCTGACATACAGTAAGTCCCTGAATGCATGCTGTTATAACCCTCAGGTCGTATTATTGACACGACGTCCAAATTCCACTGGTCTTTTATGTTCTACAAAGTGAGTGGCCTTAAATATTTGGTTTGGTTTTTATATGTGTTTAAACAAATGAGAACATGATCTCAAATATTATGTGATAAATCACTGCAGTAAATATTGAGTAAAATTATGTCGCGCCACATTGGGTAATGCTGATGCAATTAATTTGAAACCATGATAACTGAACGGCTGTCAATATTTATTAATGTAGTCAACAAACTGTACTTGCTGTCATTTACATACCAAACTAAAGTCACATGTACACCAGCACCAATGATTATCAGTATTGTACGGGTGTTTCGAGTTTCCTCTTTTGTCACCCTGCTGCAGTACCACAGTGCTCCTGCTGCTGGTGCTGTAGTCAAGCTCTGGTGCCTGTTGGACAGGTGCTCTCCCATGAGCACGCCAGTAGTTCCCCTCCCCCACTGACGCTGGCCTGATGTGCAAATGTGTGTCTGCTTTTTGTAATCAAACATAGGTCTTTACTAATCACGCAATATTATTCCCACATTTTAATGTTGGTTTTCCTTCAACAACTGGCTTTTTATCAACAGTTACCACAGGAGATGGATTATTAAACAAGCTTTTGCTATCTACCATACAGTTTTCAACAGCTCTTATATTGTGACTTCATCTCCTTGGAAATGAATTCCCTGTTTGGTTTTTCTGTTAATGTGGAACCCTGAGTGAATTTAAATGAAATTCAGTACGGGGGGTTCACACCTCAAGTCAGAGTTTGAGAGGCATTTTGCTTGGTATTCATCCTATTGTCAGTTGTCTCTGGGGAGACTGACTGTCCTGGAGGAGAATAAAGAAAAGTGATTGGTAGACATTAGGATTTTAAATTCATGGTGGAGGACTGATATGAAAAGGCGAGATGTCAGTTTGCTAGGAACAGAAGTGAAAATGTCATACATGGCAAGCGAATCCTGCAATCCTGCTAACTAATAAGGGCTCATTTCCTGTTTCCTCCTCGTGGCTGGATGCTCGAAGGCCCCAGTTTAATATGCAGGCTTCAGAGGGGCTACGGAACTGGGTATAACAACAGTGCCCGTTTGATCCTCCACAGGAAAACAGGACAGAGTAATGAGAGCTAACTCAGAGCATGGTTCGTATTTGCCTGCCATGTGCTTGCTTTCTGTGCATTTATTTCGCTTGAGGAATACGGATCTCAGTTTAATGAGTTCTGGTCGATGCAACTCTCTTCCTGGAAACCTCATGCACACGTGCTGCTGGTTGTTAACTATTGGGATGCCTCTCCTTGCAGGGTGGGGCTGTCTGTTCCCTCCCTCTGTGGGGGGCCCGTAGCTCACTATCTGAGCCTCATCCTCACATGCTTCACTGCGCCCCCCAATTTTGCCTGGGTGCTCCCTGTCAGTCGCGGTGGCCTTAAAATAGTCCCATTGTCTCTCCTGTTGGGGCCCGGACTCAGGAGGGGTGGCGTGGTGGGAGGGGGGCCTTCTTGGTGAGCAGACTGAAGCTCAGCAGGGTCACCGTCAGCGGAGTAAACAAAACGCTCCTGTGGTGACGTGTGACACGTTTCACGGTCCTCCAGTCATGTAAAAACAGGAACTCTTCTCAATTGATTGATACATGGAAGTTCCATTCACATGGTGACAGGATTTATAATTCTCTGTTTTTATAAGCAGTACCTTTATGAGCCCCCACCATTCAGCTCCTCTGATGGACTTTCTGCAAAGCTAACTGTGTGTGCACATGGCAGACTGCAGGAAGAGTCCCTCGTTACCATACCATTGTCTGCCCACTTGACCGCAGCTTAATGAGGAGGTTTGCATCCTGTGCAGCGTGCCTGCAAAGACCTCGCGCGGCGTCCTCACGGGTGTCGTAGTGCTGGATGTTGTGGAGATACCACAATCCGCCGAGGGCTGTAATTGGCTTGTTTATGAGACACCATTTACCTGCAGCTCACATAAGACCCCTACATTCAGGATCTGTTTATCTTCTGCTTTGATGTCTAAATACAGACACCTGGGTCAACGTAGTATCTAAACAGCTCAAACTGCCACCAAAATGGCAAAAAGCTTGAATTTCGGACACTTGAGCAGAGCTGAACAACACTGGAGAGGAGTGTTTGGGCACAGGGGTTTTTCTTCACTTTAAACATCACTTTCTACATATGTGCGGAAAGCGTTTATTTGTAAATTTACCTGGTCAAGTTTTACGTAGGGGCCTGCGGCCGTGTGGAATTTCTCCTTTTTCAGTAGCTTTCGATTAAAGTGGCTCAATAACACTGACCAAGAATAAATATGTGAAATTTGTATACACTGCCACGAAAAAAATATGTTATCCATTTTTGCGTACATACATTCCATGACTTCAGACCTTCCTACAAAATGAAATATGACAGGGAGAACACTGGGAAATACAAAACAGTTTTTATATTGTTTGTTGAAGGAGAAAGGTTACTCAGCACCTCTGTCACCCATGGGAAAAATTGCCCCCGTAAATGTGTGCCACCTTCAGCAGCAGCAACTGCAACCACAAGCTTCTGACAACTGGAGGTCAGCCTCACATTGCTGTGGATAAATTTTGGGCCACTCTGCTCTGCAGAATTGTTTTAATTCCACCACTTTGGAGAGTTTTCGAATCAGGACTTTGATTAGGCCACTTTAAACCCTGAGTTTAATTTCTGCACAGCCATTTGGAGGTGGGCTTGCTCTTGCATTTCAGACTGATGAGCGAACATTCTCCTTTGGGATTTTCTAACAGAGAGCAACATTCATGGTTCTGTCAACTTTGGCAAGTCACACAGGCCCTGAAACAGCAAAGCACCTCCACACCATCACATCACCATTGCCATGTCTGTAGGTTGGTATGATGTTCTTGTTGTGGTCTTACTGTGTTAGCTTTATGCCAGATGTAATGGAGCACATGGCTTTCAAAAAGTTCCACTTTCCACTCATCAGTCCAAGATAACATTATATTCCTCTTGGTTGGTGATCATTTTCACCTCTTAGCCCTCCCATGAATGCCATACTTGTCTTTCTAGTCCATTTCTGATGATGGAATTATGAACGTAGACCTTCTCTGAGGCTAGCAACACCTGCAGTTTCTTAGACATTAGCCTGTGTTCTTTGGTGACTCCCCGGCTGAGCCATAAATGCGCTCTTAGAGGAACTTTGGCAGGCTGGCCACTCCTTGGAATATTCACCAGTATTCCAAGTTTTCTCCATTTTGAGATAATGGCTCTCACTGTAGTTCACTGGAGTCCCAGAGTCTGATACAGTTCCCAGACTGATATGTTTCAATAACTTTCATTTCTCTTCTGGAATTTCTTTTGATTGCAGCATAGCCGGCTGCTTATTGATACCATTTAGCCTGTTTCACATGAAAGGTCTAGAAAGGTTGAGAGGCAACAGGACTGGCAGTGATCAAGACCAACCGTAAGGGGGGTGTGTCCAGTCTAACTGTATCCAATTATCAATTAAATTTTATTAATTGGTTGATCGAGTAACTAAGGGGGCAATTAATATTTCAGACAGGGCCAGTTGATGTTGTATGACTTTTTCTTTCAGTGAATGAAATGATCATTTTGCGTTTCCTCAGGTTGTCCTTGTTTCATATTACGTTTTGTTAGCAATATGGGAAAATGGAAGAAATCCTATTTCACAGCTTCGTATGGGTAGTAATCATATTGATCACCACTGGGACTCTAAAGAGTGTCAGCTTGTACCTCGTTGGCTGCTAGACGCCTCGTATTTTTCCATAAACCGTAAGGTGGGGGGTTGGGGGTCGCTGAGGTGCTGCTTAGCAGATGGAAGGCAGTCGGCAACACGGTTGAGGAGGAGTCATTGCCATCGCCACAGCAATGCAGATGTTGCAGAGTGGGGGGGTGTTGATAGGACAGGAATAAAGGACGTGGGTTGGGGGGGTATGGAGTGAAGGGGAGCGGCTTGACAGGACCCCAGGTGCTGAGCCTTCCTGCGGTGCCGATGACGATCGTGAAAGTCATTGCAGGAAAAAAAGATGAAAGGTTTATTGAGAGCTGGAGGCCGGCATGTGAAAGCTGAGAGCAGTGAAGAGGCACATCTCGGGCTGAAGACTTGTCTGCACAGGTGCATGTCAGCAGACCAAACAGAAGGCCTTAGGTTTGAGTCCCAAATGATTAGCCCCACCTCCCTCTCCACCACTGGAAAATCTGGCAGAAGTGTGTCTTGGGGACTAGAGGGGGTTCTTGCATTTGGTTGAACCGCGAGCAGCATTAGTTGCTCTGGAGGAAAAGATTAGAATTACTGCCAGAGGTCCTCAGACATCGGGGGAAATGCGGGGGTGGGGGGCACCAGGCCTGCAGATTCCCAGACAGTGTTCACTTAGCGACAGCAGGCCAGATTTATTTACCGGAGCATTGCACACACTGTACGGCTGACATCAAACTCAAAATGGTGACCTTCTGACTTTCCGTTCTTAGGCTGAAGCAGAGTACACCTCATAAGGCTTTGCTGTACCACACTTGTTGGTCAGGAGGTTTACTATTTAGAAACCTAGAAAGGGGGCTGGTTAAGTCCATCCATCCTCCAACCTCTTATCCTGGTCAGAGTCATCCCTGGAGCCTATAATAGGCTGGGATCCATCTGGTCAGGATGCCAGTCCATTGGAGGGCACATACGCTCACACTATACACAAAATGGCCAAAAGTATGTGGACACCTGCTTCTGCAGCATCACACTCCAAAACTAAGGGCATGAATTGGAAGTCAGTCCTCCTCTTGTTCCTGTAATAGGTGCCACTCTTCTTGGAAGATTTTTCGTTTGATGTTGGAATATGATTGGTGGGATTTGCTGCCATTCAAACATAACAGCATTAGTGAGGCTGGGTCTTGATGTTAGGTCATCAGGTTCCTTTTTGTTTGCATGTCCTACCACTTCACAACTGAAGTTTACACATCACAATGACTTCACTTACAGTTAACAATGGCAGAAAATTGACATTGACTTGTTGGAATGGTGACATCCTATGATGAGGCCACATTGAAAGTGTGACCCATCCTGCTGCCAGTCCTTGCTGCTGGAGATTACATGGCTGTGTACTTAATTATACACCTGGGTCAGCAATGAGTATGGCTTAATTAGTCAAGATCAAAAGTATGCAAATGCCCATATTTTAGCTACATCCTTTGCAGACAATTTTGAGATGCCAGTTAGTGTAGCAGCATCCATTTACACTGCAGGACGAAACCAAAGTACATGGATGAATCCCACAAGACACGAGGAGAACATGTAAACTCCACACAGCAGCAGAGGTGAGAATCGAACCCATGCCAGCCCTGCAAACATGAGGCAACAAGGCTACCCACTGAGCCACAATACCATCCAAAATTAAGTCTGAATTCAAAGTATCCAGCTGTATATTTGGATAAGAGGCATATGCAAGTAGGGTGGAGTATCCCATAAAATGTGTTGCAGTATGGTAGGACACACTCCAGACTGTATACCCACACAAATATACACTATAAGGGGAACCCCAGAAATGTTACCCAAGTCATGCAAATTTGAAAAGCTAAGAGCCGGGGGTGAATTCAAACCTGCAACCATGAAGGACTGAGGCGACAGCCAGGTGTTTCTGCCATAGTTTAAGCAAGTTGGTTTGAATAAAACCATCTGCTCATTGACTGCTTAGTTTAAATATAGCAGGGATTATTCCGTTCATCCATTATCCAGTCACTTCCCAGGGAAGTGACTGGTCCACCCTGCATGGGATGCCAGTCCATCACAGAGAAGATACACACAAACAATGAGAGCATTTATGAGACACCATGTTACATGCGGAGAACATGTAAACTTCATACACAAATGCACAGTGGAAGCAGTATTTGAAGCCACAGCCCTAGAGGTGTGGGGCAGTAGCGCCACCCTCTGTGCCACCCTATGGCACAAGCATTAGAATTATATAATTTGATGATGTTAAAATCTGAGTGACACAGTGACTGCTGGGAAATCTTATTCATGTACATGAAGGAATAGCGACATAAGATTTTTTTTATTCTTTGCCAACCAGTTAAGTTATTTTAATCCATTGCATGGCTTAATAATCAGTCATAAAAGTGTCCCACAACAGTTTTTAGTCGCCTATAGTCTGTGCTTCATCTGGATTCAGTCATTTGATTTTCTGCTCCTGTGTATTTTGATCTTTTAATTTCAGAGCACTGTGAATCGCTGAGGCTCTGCTGTTCTCCGAATGATCACAAGGTGTCCCCGTTTAATAGTCCAAATGTGAGCAGGCAGCATTATCGCGAGATTGAGCTGTCTGTTGGCCTGCTGTGCTCGACATGATGTAAATGGGTAGTGATCAGCTTCACTACCCTGGCTGGTGAGTCTTTGTGGCAGTGAACCCTCACTAATGCCATGCTTGTAATTAACTCAAGCCCATCTGGAAAATTAATGACACAACAAATGCTGATCAATATGGACTCGCCTTCTCCAGGCTGCATCTGTGGATCACTGGGGCCGTGCGGGCCACATCCACGCCGCTAATGTGCTTCGCCTCGTTAATTGAATAAGTATCTGAATGATTGAGTCGGGTGTTGCTGCCCCCTTGAGGAAAGGAGGATAGGAGGAGCCAGCAAAGGCGACATGCGGCCTGGAAGTGACACAGCAGGCCGTTTGCGTCATGATGCTCAGGGAACCGGGAGCAGCTAAGCGTGAATGACTGTGCCATTATATTGGGTACAGGTGCCAACGATACTGTGCACTAGACAGCATGTGACAAAGGAGGGTGGTCTTGCTACTCACAGATACCCCGAGGATGTTCCTTTGAATTATTACTGAATATCAGCTTCTCAGCATATTATCATGCAGCACAGTGTAAAATTATGCTTTTTATCCATTTTTATATCCAGCTGTTTTATGAAAAAAAAAATTATTATTTGGGACTCTACAGTTTCCTTTCTTAGATTTTCCTGGGCCTTGCTGTTCACACCTTTACCTTGCCATACCCAGGTGCAATTTTTCCTATCTTAACCCTACTGGTCTCCAGCAGTACTGCCAATGGCTCACATTCCAGCTTCAAACCTTCAGCAATGGCCTTGATGTGGCTGTGAGGGAGGTGTGGCAGTCCGGGGCTCCCGTTGAGTTTGCCTCCAGGTTCAGATCCCCAGTCTAGCTGAAGAATCGCCCCTGAAGATATGAGCCAGATGTGGTGGAGGACGATGGGGATGGTTCAGGAGCACTTACGCAACACGACCACAAGAAATGGGCCCAGTGCCCTTGATGTGTACTGTGAAATATGGGGCCAGCAAGCTGGAGTGTGTGGGGTGGGGGGGCATTGGGGGGGCTCCTGGATTGGCCGGGGTTTCTCCATTCTCCCGGGGACCATAATCGGGACCACATGTACGTGGTGGGAGGATAGCAGTAGCGGGCTTCCGTCTGGATGGCTGCTGGACCTAGCAGAGGCGTGAGTGGCGCGCTCTGAGATGGGCAGCATGTGTGGCCATGGGGTCGAGTGTGACAGCAGGGCATTATGGGAGAATGATGCCCCCTTATTCTTATTCATTAAGGTCCACATGAGCAAACTGCATGTCTTCCCAGTGTTTGTACTGCCAGGACATGGTTATCTGGTTAAGGAACTAGCTACGTGGTGTATAGTTTGCTGGCCAAAATCCCAGGAGAGACATTCACTGCTGAGCTGCGTTCTTAACCTCGGTAAACCTGCAGATATTTAAATCAGGAAAATGTGCCATGTTAGTCTATCTACCCATCCATCATCGACCCACTTATTCTGGTCATGGTCACAGGGAACCCAGAGCCTATGCCAGGCAGCACAGGGCACAGGCTGTGGTACACCAGCCCATTGCGGTGAACATGTACTGCAGACATTTTAGATACATCAGTCAGCCAGACCACCTGTCTTTGGACCGCGAGATGGAGCTGAAGTACCTGGAGGAATCCGACATATCACAGGGAGAACATACAAAGCACACGCATGCATGCACACACACAAACCCCCAATGCTGGAAGTGTGAGCAGCACTGCTACCCACTGAGCCCCCTTGACCATGTCAGTAACTTTGGTGAAACACGGCAGAAGGCAAATGAAGACCAAATACTATACGGCTCGGCAACATGCAACCTCGCCTAGAGTAAATACCTAAGCCAGCTTATGAGCAGGGGAGGGTAACTGTCTCAGGATCAGAAGTCTGGTGACTGCCATTCTTCCTATCACTCCACCTGTCTGGTTTGTTTAGACCTAGCCAACACATACCTCAATTTTACATTTTTTTGTCACTTTTTTGCACGTCCCCTCTGAGATGTATCAACCTGCTCGTCGCTCATTCCCAGCCTGCCATCATGTACAAACAACTCAGTGTCTCCTCTCTCTGTCACCGGGTCCTGCATGCTGACCCAGTTAAACAGGAAGCTGATTTAACAAGGGAGGTGTGTGACTTTGGTAGGAGCAACTGTGAGGTCATCAGCTCAAATCCCACAGCTGGCATATACCACTGTTGGACTTTTGAGCAGGGCCTTCGATTCCAAAAATTGTGACAAAAGCATGTTCTAAATAAATGTAGTAATGTAATTACTTTCATTGGCACTTTCGTGGCCGGATGGACCTCAGGAGTGGCCTGTCCAGGGTAAGGGAGACTCACAGGGGTGCCAGTGCCATGAGGCTCCACCCACTGACAAGCCCCCCAGGAAACCGGCACTTAAGGTGTTAATAGGGAGGACACGCCTCCAGCGGTCAGAGCCCCAGAGACCCCTCCCCCGCGGGAGCTGTTGCTGAGATACACACTGCTGTTTCAAGGGGCGGGCTTTCAGGTGGGAGGCCAGGACGGCTCCTAAAAATAAAACGATGGACACAGCTGTCATGTTCATGGCAGACCCCCTCCTCAGCCCCTCCTGCAGAGAAGCCCCCCCACCAAGGCAGGGAGGTATCAGTAATTCCTTTGTATAATTGCTTTTAAATGACCTTTTGTTCTGAAGTAGCTCTCAGCTGTTGGAGAGAGAGAGACACACGTCACCCACTGTGCATGCTAATAAGTATCTGTGTGTATGTTTGTGTGTGCGTGACTGAGTATTTTCCAAACCTAATTTAAAGCGTGCATGTGAATGTCCGTGCCTGGCTTTATGTTTGCGTGTGTATGCGTTGCTCTGTATAGCGGTGTCTGAATGTTTTCTACACTGAATCTAATATTTCTGCGGGCGCGTGTTGGAATATTAGGGTCCTTGACTGTTATCTAAGGCTGATTGTGTGTCAGTGGCTGTGTGCGGCTGTATCTGTATAACAGTGTCTCTGAATGTTGTCATAGCCTGTTGACGTGTGTGTGTGTGTGTGTGTGTGTGTGAGCACCATGTTTATATTACATTGTGAGGACAATGTCCCGATGGAGGTAATAAAAACCTGACATTTTTACCTTGTGGGGACATTTGTCAGGTCCCCACAAGGAAAAACTCATTTTTTCTAAATTTTTAAACATTTGTGAATGCAGTCAAAAAATCAAAAGAGCTTAAAGTCTTGCTTTTTGTTGGGTTACTTATAGTTAAGGTTAAAGCTGGGTAACTGTAGGGGTTGTAATGGTTAGGATTAGGATTAGGCCCATTGAAATGAATAGAAGGTCCCCACAAGGTTAGAAATACAAATGTGTGTGTGTGTGTGTGTGTTTGTGTAAGTATGCGTAGCCATCAGGGGAGGTGATGTGCTGAATCTCTCCAGCTCTTGCTGTGAATGCTAAGTGTCAGTCGCTGTGCATTCCTTGCATGCTGACCTCTAATGGAATAATGGAGTAGGCTTTCCGCAGCCCCCCCCTTCCACCACCCTTTCCGCTAGATGTCTGCTGAGTGCAGGAAGTCCTCCCCCCATCCCCCAATCCCCAGGGTCTGAGACCCTCGTCAGAGATCTGCCTGAAAGCCCTGGTCTTCTGATGAGACGTATCGACCGGCTCAGGTTACTGGCAAAGAGACAGTGCCACAGAACAGCCATGCGAGACCACAGGCTTTACACCCGGGGGTCCGCTGGGGGTCACTGGAGGAGTGTGTGGCCGTGTGTGTATATGTGTGTATGTGTGGACGTATGTTCCTGTGTATTCCTGCGTCTGTTTGGGTAAGCTCCTGTGTGCATTCCTCCATGTGTGTTCATCTCTGTCAGCACCGTTGCATCATCAGCATGTACCGCCTCCTCTCTAGCAAGCCTCTCCCTGGACAGCTGTGTGAGAGACGAGTGCTGGCAGGAGGGGTCAAAGGTCATCTTCCACGTGACCCGTACCAGGCTATACTTGCTCTGAACCGCTTCCCTCTACCTCAAATCCAGTCCTGAAGCTGTTTGCTGTTTCCTGGCGGTGGGGGTGGGTCGCCTGTCTTCTCACTCTCTTGTTTTTCCTCTCTCTGTTTCCTTGCTGGGGGTGTTGGGGGGGCCTAGGTGTAGGTCACTCGGTGACAGTAATCTATCAGCTGCGGTTGCTATGAAACATATGCTTCCACGTTGAGGTTCAGAACCCGGACCTCCTTCTGCCCGTGTCCACTGTGTGGTGCTCAGGCTGACCCTGGGTCAGTTCCACTGGGCGTGTAACAATTCGACAGGCACCCCAGGCTCAAACCAAACAGAAGGTGGCACCGCGGAGTCTATTATTAGTTCGAGGACAGTTTAATTAGAACCTGACAATGGAAATGTGAGCACGGAGCCTTGATTTGTCCGACAAAAATAGGAACTTTTAAAGCAGCATCTACTGAGCCATGCCAGGGTGAGTTATGGCGATGCACCTTGAGATGGACGTGTCTGGAATTGGTTTTTCTAGTGCCTGTAGTAAAATGTTGAATTATACGGAATATCCTATAGAAGCCATAAATTATTGAAAGTCAGTGGCATTTCTTATTAATGGCGATCTCATTTCTTTCTGTAGCTACATTAAAGGTGGTTTGAGAGTGACATTTTCCTCATGTGCAAGAGAAATTACTTTTTGCACAGTATCTGAGCTTTCCGGGAAGGCTGACAGGGTAGACAACTGGAGGACTCAATGCAGAAGAATGAGACCCACAAGCAGGAGTCCGGTCCAGGGGGCCAACGGCACTAAGTTTTTCATAAGCTGTTACCGGCTGGGCCCGAGGATAGGAAATTCAGTGTAATACTGTGTCATGTGATGCTCCAGGATTTGTGCATGACCTCAGTCACATGACTTGGGATAAGCTAGTTGGCGTATAGTGTGAGCTGTCTCCTTCCCAATGTGAATAAACCGTGTTTTTCAAAAATCAGACTTAATCCCTTTTAAGCATGTTGTAAAACTTGACCTGATGAAAAATAATTCAAGTATTATTTTCTAGTTACACCACTAATATGGGCAGTGGGGTGGCTTTGTAACCTCATACCTCCAGGGTCAAGGGTTCAAATCCTACCGCTACTCTATGTGTGTTTTCGTTTCCTGCTGCAGCTCAAAGACAGCAGGCTGTTTTTTTTTAACTTTCCATAGTGTGTAATTGGGGGTCCTGTGCCTGCCATCCTATGCAGGGGGTCCCCTTCGTTGTGCTGGTGCATCCTGGGTTCTGATTCTCGTAGTCCCTGTTCTGGATCCACAATCATTTTTTTTTTGTCTTTCCACACCTTTTGATGCCTTCAGACGATGTTATTGATGACATCATTTTTCACCTCTGTTCTTGCCATTTTTGGAGCTGTCCATCTGCACTGAACGCAGGGCTGAATGCTTGTCTTAATGACTGCCAGTTCCACTGAACACAGGGCTCGCTGAATGTAAGTCTCACTGAGCACAGGGCTGAATGTCTCGCTGAACACTTCTTGGTGCCTCTGCAACGTCAGTCTCAGCATTTCCTTTAGTGAAGGAAATGTTGCTCAGAACCAGCAGGAAGCACAGCATTTTCTCTGCCGACAGCGGAAATGTTGTGGCGTCCGGTCTTGGGAAGGTTCTCGCCTCAGACTGCTCGCTGGCTCTGCCTCCCCCGAGATGGTGTGCTGCCTGCTCCGAGGGAGAGTCCGTAGAACACTATGGCCCGCCTACGGCCCCTGCCCCTCCTCCTGCAAGGGGGTGTTTAATCAGTGATTGCACTGCCTTTCATTGGGCCGAACCTGTCCCACGTGTCCAGGACCTCCCTGAGAGAGGGCAAAGGTCATCCCGGCACCCTCCTGCCGCTGCCTCAGCTACGGCTCATTCCAGATGTGTCAGTAGGATCAGGAGCTGACAGCCTGCTGGTTACCCCATCCCAACCCCCTTGCGGCCCCCTGCAGATAAGCTATCCACCGTCTTTCTCACCACATGGCCCAACAAGCATTTTCGATCAGTTTTAGGCCTACTCCTCTTAATAAAAAATGAAAACAGGAAAGTAGCTGAAGTCTAAACCTCTAAGAGATCTGTTTTCTCAAGGCTCCATATAGCAACATACTGAACACATTTTGCGGAGCGTAATTTAAATGGATCGCAGCAGTATTCGCACTGTGCGGTGTGTTGGTCTCTGAGCAGTTCTGCCCTCGTCCACTCGGTGGCAGTGTGCTCTTTGACAGGAGCTTGGCACCATTCGAGGCTCATGTCCACCGGCCCAGCCTGTGTCAGTGCTTATAGTGGCCTGTCCGCTGCATTTCCAAGAGTCCATGCAAGTTTACAAAGTTTTCTAGCCCCGTGGTACCGATAACCTAGAGCTCACTCTCCCAGCTGTTCTCTAACAACCTCCGGGCTCAGTGACAGACACCTGACACCGTGCGCAGAAGCGTGTTGTAAAACACGAGCCCAATGGATGTGCCTGAGGCCAAGCCACAGCTTCACGGCTTCCACTCCTTAAAGCACGGTGTTTCCACAGAGCGTACAGTGCATTTTGGAAGCAATGCTAATTTGTGGCGCACACCGTGCCAAAGATCGGTGGTGTTAAAATAGCTACAGGGTCGTAATTTCTTGCGGCATTTCCCTGTGCACTACGAAAACAAACAACGGTGTCAGAAAAATGCCAGGATGTTCATCTGGCTGTAACTAGCAGATGGTTTTTATATGTTTAGACTCAGGCCTGTTTACAGTGAGATTTCCTGTGGCAGAGAAAATGTTTTGACCTACAGGCCTAGAATCAATTTCCAGCCCAGCTCTCTGTCAGAAAGACTTGTGGTCTCGTTCTGTCCCCTCACGTGAGTCTAATGCTTGTTACAGGAGCAGAGGGCAAACGAGGTCCTTCGTTCCCTCTTGATGAAAGTAGCTCTGGCCGTACAGGAAACGCCTACATCTCCCCTTATTATGATTTTGTGTTTTTTTTTTTTTAATCAACAGGAAAATGCTAAGATGTCTAAATGTTTGCCTCGATTCCTGTGATTTCGTATCAGCATTGCTGTTGACAACAGAGGGCGGGTCCACAAGGTAGCTGGCGATCATTCCGCTCCGGCATCCCACTGAGGAGAGCGATGGTCAGCTGGAGGGAGGGAGCAGGAAATGGATGGATCGATTGTATCCCACAGGAGGTTGCACAGTTGGCGTCTTTCGACAGGATAACCGGTCCGTTCCTGTGTAGAAAAGAGTACCGGGTAAGCCTCATTTCAGACTTTATTACCATACAGCCAAAGTTAATAAGGTTATGAGAGTGAAAGCAGATCCTTTACAGTGAACACACCCCTGATGACTAGGTCAGCTCAGTCGGGAAATACAGGGGTGACCGGTTTGGCCGGAAAACGAGAAAACCTCAAATGGCCGACGGGAGCTGATCGGTTCTTTTCAGGCACTTCAAAAGTGTACCTCTGGATAATGTTTTTTCCCAGTGTGATGCTGCCCCCACCACACCAGCGCCTCCCATGGCCCTTGGTGTTTGGCTGCCCCATTCAAGAGGAACAGTGGGGGCAGGGCTCGGGGGGGGGGGTTTGTGCCTCTGACTGAAAAGCTAATCTGAGGAGCTGTGGTAGGCTCATCCCAGGCAGCAGGGCTGGCTTGACCCACCTCCCTAGTAGCAAAGTGATGGGGGGTGGGGGCCGTGAGGGTAGGGGGAG
>JAACJT020000064.1:11242214-11264323 GCA_009936485.2 Gymnarchus niloticus | reverse complement strand
GGGGGGGGGGGCGCCGCCCGGCGGGGGGGGGGGGCCCCCCCCCCCCCCCGGAGAAGGGGGGGGGGGGGGGGGGGGGGGGGGGGGGGGGGGGGGGGGGGGGGGGGGGGGGGGGGGGGGGAGGTCATGAGCCTGCTGGGGGAAAGAGGAGAATGACGCCCCACTGACTCACTGTTTCCTGTTTGTCATCATGCACCCCCCTGGGCTGTAGTCAGCCCCCGGTGACATGCATGTTGCTGGGGATGTGGAAGAAGCCGGGAAGGATGTGGGCCACACGCGCTCAGAGACTCTGCATGTATATGTGTGTGTGTGTGTGTGTGTGTGTGTCCCACCTGTCAGCCCTTCTCTGATGCGGAGTCGTCCCGGTGACGGCGTCTGCGCCGATCTCCATATCTGTATCCGTAAATCATCAGAGGAGCGCCTCACTTCATCTCCTTGATGTGTTTAGCTGCTTTTTGGAATAGTTTTATGTGTTTTTCTGCTTAAACTTTTGTGTATATGGCTTGTGTGGCAGGTGATTTAGCAGTATGTTTATATACCGGTAATGTGTGTTAATGAGCAATACAGTAGAAATGATTATCTGGATAGTATGGACAAGTTTACATTCATTATTAAAAAAAAATTATTTTTTGCTTTAAATTCTGCCAGCTTAAATATGATCAGTAAAGGTGGACATTTCACCCAGTAGAAGACACCAATTACTGGAGGTTCTCAAGGTCACCGTTGTGTTTCTTTGCTCTTTTAGTCTCGAAGAGGTAAGTGTACAGATTTTCTCCTTCCGGTCCCATCTTGAACACGTGGCACCAGACCACGAGCAGGCGGTAAACGCGGCGGTGTCCACACGTCGTGGAGACGCAGGAATGCTAACCAGCCCTCGGCCACCCCTCCCAGGCACAGCGGGACCCACGCCTTAGCGATCGGACCCATTGTCGCATGGTAGGGGACGCGGGCGCACGTGGTGTGAAGGGGGAGTGTGCAGTGTACCTGGGGCGTCCTTTGTGTCTCCTGGCAGGCAGAGGTTGAGCGCCAAGGCGACTGGTCTGCCCCTGGCATTGCCCGCTCCTCATTGTGTGCTGCTGATAAGACAGCGTTTTGGCGAAGGACCGCCCTCCCTACCCCCATCAGGCGCAGGGCCTTGGCACAGGAAACACGGCGGCGCTTCCCCAAGGGCTGATTTATGTAAGCCACCAATGACTGGGCAGTCGAACTGCGGGAGGATTTATATGTTGTTTTAGCTATGCCAACAGAGTGGCCATTGTGGGGCGTTTATCAAACAGGAGAAGCTGTGACGCCATGGCGACACGGGGCCCAGACTAGAGGCGGGGCCTAGAAGGTCTGTTCTCTGTCGCTGGCTTCTGAGGGGGGTCTTCGTGGGAAGGGGTGTTTATCAGCTGCTGTGGTCATTAAAACGGAGCCCATCTGTACGGCCCTGGGTTCGAAGGCAGGGCAGTTTGCTACTGCTCTTTGGGTAGAAAGCAGGCCCTACTGGTCATCAATGTGCAGCGGGAGGTGGAGTATATGGGAATATACCCAGCTCTGTGGGCGGGGGAAGGGTGGAGCGAAATACAAGTCTGTCTCCCAGCATGAAACATGCAGTATGGGGGTTAGAATCGCGTACCAGAGGAGCGGAGCGCACAGATTGGATGAGCAACGTTAGGGTCCTGTTGCCATGGAGAACTAATGAGGTCGCGAAGGTGCTGAGGGACGGCGCCTGTTGTCAGGGTGGCCAGTGGCAGCCGGCACACTGTGAAGCAGTGATGCCTCCCTCCACTAGCCTAGCGACGGCCGCGTGGGCCACAGTCCAGAGGGAAAGACTGGACGGATATTTATAGCGTTGGGAATGTGAAACGGGAATGCGCAAACAGCCTGTTAATGGACTGTGTTTTCTCTTTGCTGTCTTCAGGCTTCATAAATGGTCCTTTTTAACTTCAAAATTTCTCCCAATTCATAACCTTTGCAGTGAGTTATATTTACTTACAGAGCAGGCCGATGACAATGACTAAACAAGTTCTTTTTCATGTAAATGTACTTTCTCTTGCTTTATTTAGCTTGCAAACCTTACTTGAGGGATTTTCTCAGAATCTACACGTAGCTTCTCAAGATGGGAAAAGTACATTCTCACTCTGGAATCTGCTAAAAGCTGCAAAGCCTTCACCAGAGGTGGGCTCACCCCATGAGCACTCCCTCCCCTTCCCCCAGAAGGGTCTGACTTCCCTGAGCCCCTCTCACGCAGTCATCCCGCTAAATTATTCAGGAGTCTGGAAACCATTTTTCCATGACAGGCATTTCCATCCATCAAGACACGTTTCACGGTACAGCTGAGCTATAAGAAGGATGTGGAGCCCTTTAGCAGTCGAGGCTCTGCGGGTTTAGCACAGCGTAATTTAATCCGTCTGATAACCTAATTAGACTGAGTCTGAGAATCGTCGCAATATGGAGACGTAATATTTAAGATGGTGTTTAACTGGATCTCCACCTGACATGTGTGTGTATGGCAATGACCTGCATGGGTCTGATGAGTGTAAAGCAGTCCTTGTGGCGTCTGTAACCCACCTGAAGCCACAGCAGCTCCTTAGCTGTTCGTCTACCAGCTGGCCCATCATCCAGGTCTTCAGCCCACCTGCTGCACCTGTCAGTAAAAAGTGTCTGTGGGGCAAATGAATGATGAGCTATGGTGGCACTCCAGGACATTGTCTGTGACTCTCCAGAAGCTGTCTGTGACTCAAGTGACTCTGTGACTCCTGTGCGTGATTCCAAGGATGCTGTCTGTGACTGCCCAGGACATTGTCTGTACCTCCCGGGACACTGCCTGTGACTCTCAGGACACAGTCTGTGCTTCTCGGAGCATTATCTGTGCCTCATGGGACTCTCTCTGTGACTCTCAGGACACCGTCAGTGACTCAATCTCACCACAGGTATGGGGGTGACTTACTGGTGACACCCGTCGACCCGCCGATTGATGTGTCCGCTCCCGGCCTTCGATCTCACACGCTGCCCATCCATCTCCTAGCAGAATAGGGAGGTGGTCCCTGCTGGCAGGGCGGTGAAGGTGTGTGCGTGCACAGTGCCGGTGTGATCAATCACAATCCCGAATAGGCGGGGCTACAGCACTGTTATGGCTGCTGTAAATCGACCTTTATCTGAAGGGTGCAGAGATGAGCCGCCCCAAGGGGGGGCAGCAGCCTCGTGTATATTATAGCCCAGATGCCTGGAGACACGTCCGACTGTCTGTCACGCAGCAGGTTAGTCGACTTCCCCACAGCAGCCCCTGACAGGACCTTTCTCTCCACAGCAGCACGTCATTCCCCTCCGGTCGGGGGCCCCTTAGCACACAAAAGGCGTCTCGCGGGTTCGGGAGTGGATGACGCCCCGTAATAAACAACAGGCTGCGAGTCAGCGGCGGGCAGCGTTGTCACGTTTGATTTCTCACGATCCTCCAGAGCGACTGGCTGCCTTGTTTTGGGGCCTCTGCCAGGTATCGGAGCCTGTCAGGGTGGGAAACGCGCTGCTCAGCGATGCAGGCTGTGCGTGACTGTCATTCTTCAAAGTCAACTCATGGCTTAAAGCGTCGAGGCAGTCTTCAGGTGGGGTCCTGCTGCTGTACCCTCGAGATGCTTAACCAGGAATGTTCCGGTAAAAATACCCCACTGGGTAAATGGGTCAAGCTCTGCATTACCGCATCGTCTGAGACATATCATTTTCGCTGCATGTTGTTCTGCTTTCCCTAAATATTTGGCTCCCAGTAGACCGATGCTCTAAAACGGAGTGTCCTCCTCCCTATGGGATGCAGAGCGGGAAGCTCGGGACCAAAGGCCACTGGCTACGCCGACACCCACTCTGCATATGGCCTGTGCTTACAGTACGGCTGGGAGGTAATGAGAGCCAGTCAATGCATGGTGAGCAGGAACAGCAAACCTCCTGGTCTGCATCACTCCTCCATGCATGGGGAGGGGGCTGGTTGACACAGCTCACAAGCTGTGAGCTACCTGGTGACCACAGGACACGTTGACCACCTGTCCCAGGTCACATGACACCTGCGGCCCCCGCCGAGTTGCTGACAGTTGTCTCCATTCAGTCGGAGCGACAGGTGAGACACCAAAGCAGAAGCACTGAAGTCAGAGGTGGGAGGACGGCCGTTTGCTCACCCGGAGAGGGTCCATGTCACACGCTGGTCACCCTTTGGTCACCTGGGGACATGCTGACATTGCAAATGAAACCCAGTGATCGACACCCCACCTGGAAACTTTAACAAATATGATTCAGAATATCTTAGTTTCAGAGGGCAAAATTAGTCTCTATATGGGGGAAGGGGGGGTGTAAGCAGGATTAGGGAAACATGCTAAGGCAGATAGATGCAGCAGATACAAGAGTATCGATCACACGCTGAGCGAAACCTGGTGTGGAAAGAATTCTGCTATCACGCAGCACCATTGCTTGAGGATTCTCTCCATCTTCACACCTCTGCAAGGGCCTTCGTCATCTCTCCCAGGGCACAGACCCGTTACTAGGGGCTCCAGCCATGGAGCCTGAAGACAGACAGACGGGGTGGGTGAGGGGGATGGTGTGGCCGCTCACCAGCGCCCTGTTTCACCATCTTACATCATTCAGGCCCCCCTCCGTGGCAGCTGTGACCACGCCTCCAACACCGCTGCCTGCAGGAGAAGGAAGCCCCCGAGGACACCCGCCTTGTTTGCCTACCATCACGATGGAAATGGAGGACCGGTTTTTGTCCCTCTCTCTTCTCACGTATGAAATATATAAGCACTGGAAGGCTGGTGCCATTACCAGTGTCATTACTGATATCACACTGTGTCCCATTGCTGAAAAAAATGGATGGACAAGTTAGTCACCATTTTCTTCCTATTTACTAGTATAACAAGCATTTTCACCCTGATTGACTTAGTTTAGAGTTCTATTAATGCAAACAGAGGTGTATTTACCACAAGCAGAAGCGTAGATCCTGTTGTAGGTGTGCCCCTAGGAGTCTTTGTGGTCCAGCTCAGTTTCCATCCCACTCGTGGCACTGACCTAACCAGCTACGTCCAGCAGCCTTAGAGCCGGTCCTGCAGTTTGATCACATGCTTGCCTCTGCCCTTGGGTGACTTCACCGAGGGTTTGCAGTGAAAACCTGGCTTGACAGGATGTTGCCCACAGAGACTGACTGCTCATTTTTCCCAGGCCGGTGTTAAGGCAGACTCTCAAGGGCCATGACACACCAGTGTGCTGGAAGTCTACTAACTTCAGCTTCAGCTGCTGTTTCTTTCTCTTCTTCGGTATATGTCTGAATGTAGAGTCTTTAATATCCAGTGTGTCAGAAGCTCTGCTTAAGTCTTCTTGAGTGATGGTGTTAGGTACTGTGGTGACTACACAGGCTCTCACTATGAAGTCAATCATGACGGCGTTGGTACTGTTGGACTACACAGGCTTTTACTTTGAAGCATATTGAGACAGTGACACCTGCACAGGCTTTTACTTTGAAGCATATTGAGACAGTGACACCTGCACAGGCTTTTACTGTAACATTAGTTAGGACAAAGTTAGGAAGTGGTACTGTTTGACTGCATGGGCTTTAACTTCGAAGCCGGTCACGAAGGTGTTAAGGATAAGTACTTTTTGACTATACTGGTTTTACTTTGTAATCGGTCATGATGGTGTTGGGTAATGACTGCACAGGTTTTTACTATCAGCATAATCATGACAGTGTTGGGGGCTGGTACTGTTTGACTACACAGGCTCTTACTTTGAAGTCAGTCCGGTTGGTGTTAGGGGCTGGTGGTGACTGGACACACAGGCTTTCATTATTGCATTAGTCAGCCACCAGGCAACGCCTCTGCACTCCAGAAGGCATCAGTTTGCAGCCGCACACACAGGCAGGAGAGGGGGCTGGAAAATGAGAAGCCTCCGGTGTCAACAGGGATGGCAGGCTATTTCAGAGAGGCACAAACATCCATCATCCGTGGGGAACGGTCCCGCTGGCACTGGGATTGAAGAGCAAGCCCCAGCGGGGCCTCCGCTGACTGGGCATGCATTTATCCCTTGGCCCCTCCCTTGGTGGTTGGTGCTCCAGCCTGACAGCCAGCCTCCCGGCAGCTTTGGTGGGTCACGGCCTGTCCCAGGGGGGATCCCAAACATTTCCCCAAGCCCAGTGCACACTGGACCCCTGCACCGCCTACCGCTGCCTCACCCTCGATCTGCAGCCTGACTATTTGCGTACTAATGACCAAGCCGGCTGCCACTGCGTGATGTCACAGTGGAAAAACACCACAGGGGTGACTCAGCCAATCACGTTGCCCGCAGCTATGCTAAACAATGGTGCCCGCGCTCCCAGGACCGGAGCCCGGGCAGGAAGCGTCGTAAATCTCATTAGCTGGCGCCGGGTGCAGCTGTCGGGAGGGGTCCCACTACAGAGTGGGGGCCTGACAGCCGTGTGGAGGTTAGCGCCGAGCAGCACACTGCGGGCGGGGCCACGGTGAGGAGGCCAAGTGTCGGTGTCTGTCACACAGACCCCCACCACAAGCAGGCCCACCACACTCAAAGGGCAGGAAGTCAGGTGGCTTTATTAGATGTCACCAACAGGAAGATATCATGGAAGGTTTTTAAAATTATTTTGAGTTATTTTGGGATTTGGGGCAAAATAAGGTTTGGCTTAAATCTTGGTTTTTGTTAATCTGCACCTCACCTTTTTAACAGCAAAAAAATTACCGTTTAAATTTCAGTGAACAAATCCAAGCAGATCAAGCATATCTAGACGATATGTTGTTGCAGCACTCTTCACACTGAAGCCTATCGTAGCGAAGGTTTGTCCCAGTGCCCCCAAGGCCACTCCCACTTTGCTCAAAGCACCATTTGGCGGGTAGACCCTCACGGCAGACGGACGACCCCTTGCTGTTACCCAGCGTGGTGAGTGATGGCGCGGTCGTCTGTAACACAGGTAGCTCACCAGTTGTTATGGCTTTTGCCAGATTAATAATCCTTTTTCACAGACAATTATAATTGTACCAAATGCATTTAGGCATTTTGTGTGATACGTCCCGAATATCGTGTATCTTTCACTTCACCGTTTTCATATTTAGTCATGTTCTGGTATTACTATATCAGGCTCCACTATACCGCAGTTCCTCAGCTCACCTTCATTTATTCCCCTTACTGTTTTGAAAGCTGAACTTTTCCCTTACTATTCCGCCATGTTACTGTGCGAACCTGTGGAGGCTGATTTTCAGTGCCCCCCTTTCATTCTCACCGTCAATTCAGTTACGCTCACAGCCCGTTGTACAAAAAGCAAACGCATTTAGTATTTCTCATCGTCGCGCGTCCTCATTTAAACCGGAAATTTCTGCCACCGCTCGAATTTCTACACCAGCTGTAGCTGTAGTTAATATGTAACCTGCAGCCTGATCTACTGGAAAAGTTGCCATTTGCATTTTTGTTGACCCGCATCAGCGAGTACAGTTTTCAGAGCTCCGAGCCGAGCATCTGACATGTGGAAAAAGGAGGTTAAAACGAGTGTCACACGGTTGCTGTACCCGCTATGAGGTCACACTCCAGGAGAACCCCTTTTAAATCATTTTGGTGATCTCCCGGAGCAGAGTGCATTTCCCCCTGCAGTCCAGGTAGATATTTTTCATGAAAAAACGGAATATCTTGCTTTTGGGTTTTTACCACTGTGCTGGTCTGCATCAACCGGGTAGGACAGTTTGATAACTTGTTAACCAGCGACTGCTACATATCATGGGTACAAATGTAAAGGTGAAAAAGCTAGCAGATGCCCGGTAATACATCAAAAAGCCTGAGGGTTAAACTTTGCAATGACCTGAGATGTAAGGACTGTTATACTATTTGCATGGTGAGGTTGTCAACAGAACCTTTCAGTGAAAAAGAAATAATTGATGTATGGAAGACAGGAAGATTAAAGTGTGCAGGTTCAAAACGTGGTCTGTCAGCCACACTGTTAATTTGCATTTGTCAGTTGGGGCCCGTATAAGTAGGGCCAATTACCCATGGTTCATTGGGAGCCGCTGTTCTTCATCTCCCCTTCAGCTGACGCCGCACCGGCTCGATCAGATCGCTGTCACAAACCATTTTCAAGGGCAGCTTGTTACCCGGCAGCTAATGTTGATTGCCATTCCTGGGTGGGGGGGGGTTGACAGAGGACGAGGCTTTCGTCACAAGCAGGGGCAGGGGTTTATGTGCACCGTGACTCTGCTCTTCTCGAACACTCAGCTGAAGCATCCAATGGCAGGAGGATTGCTGCTAGGACCACCAGCGCGGATAATGGCTCCGCCCAGCCCTCATTAAAGGGACGTCTCCCAATTAGCCGCTCACTGACGTCTGATTAGTGAATCATTGTTTACATTAGATTCACTTGGGTGAGCTGAACGTGCAGATGGACTCGACGTCTTAAGAGCAGCAAATCCCTCTTCCTTTACATATTTACATGTGAGATAAACTGTGTTTGGAAGGAGAGTTTTGTCTGCACCGTCATCTTTGACATATACTGCGTAAACTGTAAACATGCATAGATAAATATACATGTAAAATAGTGAAGGTATGCATATGGTGAGTTTTTTTTTCTCATGTACGAGACATACAAATGCATATTTCGAAAGACGCCCTCCCCCACCCCAAGCCCACTCAACTCTACTCTAGGCCACTGGATTGTCTCTGCCATCCCCCCCAGCCTAGCAATAGCCTGGCCTATTATTCACGCCCAAAATCACAGGTGGTGTGAAGGACAGATGAGCAGCCCCCAGTCCCTCTAATATCAGCATGCCTCTGTCCTGGTGGCTGCTTAGCCCCAACCCCAGATGCCACTTGGGAGAGCTGGCTGACCACAGTTCACGGTCTTCCCAACGGCAGTCCTCACGCTCCCTAGAACAGTTATGGGTCTGTTTGGGGCAAACCACAAATCCAGGCCTGCTTGGTCCTGACTGCCTGCTGATAAACGCTCACGGTCCACTGAGAAGTGCCTGCTGGTCATTGCTTCGTGCCCCAGCTGTCGTCACAGCAACCACTCTCATAAATGCTAAGTTGCATGTGTTTTTTTTTTTTGGTTTAATTATGTTGTTGTGCAATCTATTTAAGGAATAAAAATATTCAAAATGCTTTTTTTCTATTTTTAAAATACTTTAACAAATTACTGTTTTACAGTACACATACATAGATCTATTAAGTATGATACCAACAACAGATAATCTATCTTAAAAAGAATATTTTGACAAGCACTGTAGAAAAAGTAAGCAGTTTTTCCAACACTGATAAAAGGAACACATTATACGTGAAGATGGCAATATTCAACAGTCTGGAAATATTCAACCATAGTACAGATCAGCAGAGATCTCTGTAAATATTCTAGTTCTGCAAAGTCTGTCGGAGACCATTTTGACATCATTGTGCTTTATCAGTTTTAAATAATTCAGGATTGCACGTAAAGCAGCTTTAAAAACCACCCTTTCTTTTCTGGGAAAGCCAACCTTCCTACAAGTCTCGGTTCATCCCGGATCCGATAGGAAAGTCACCGGTTTGCACTTCCAAACGTGAGAGACTTTTGGTCCCCGAGGAACACGAATTCCACCACTGAATAAATAAAGATCCCCGGCATACAGTTCTACCGGTGTGTGAGGGACAGCTCGATTCTCCGCCCCCTCTTGCACGCCGACACGCACCCGCCTCACTCTTGATCTCCTCTCAGCCAGCTGACGTGATCAGAAATGCAGGAGGGGCTGTTGTTGCCAAGTTGTCATCCCTGGAGGACTGATCTCATTCTGATTCATTCCCATCAGCCCCATCACCGCAGACAGCCTCTCGGTAGGATGGCTCCTCACGTGCCCTGCCTTGCCCTTTCTGCTGCAGGCAAACCCACACCCCTAAACATCACCTTGCTGTGGGGCAGGGGTGGGACAGTGCGTGTACAGAACGTGACGGCCCACATGGACATGTGGAGGAATGACATCACTCTCTGCCGGCTTCCGCCTTGAGTTGTTCTAAACGCTCTGCACCTGCAGACCCATGACCGTGTTACCTCCTACTTCATGGGCAGTTCTTACGTTTCCAAAAAGGAAAAGAAAAAAATAAAGTGAATACAATGTCATTAAGAGGGCCTGGAATGGATGCCCAGACACACCACAGACAATGAATATTCACCAATTAGCCGATTTAATCCAATAATGGAATTCTGCAGGCTAAATCAAATTACAGCCCAATTAACGTGAATCAGGTGAAAGTGAAAAGGGCATCTGGGCCTGTATTCTACCGATTTGTGCGTTTTAATGAAGTCAGATTAAATTACACAACTTCATAACCCGCGCGAGGTTCTAATAATCACATTGTGTCAGCAGCGGAAGCCAAAACGAGGGGTGGAGAAATTCACGTTAAATCCACCAGCTCCTCCGTATGAGACGGCAGTGGGTAAATGGAACCCGGTGCGGACCATAGGAAGCTGCGCGTCAGCCAGTGTCGCTCTGCTCACAGCATCAAAGGCCTGCTCCGCCCACCGTGGCCACCTCCGGTACCGGATGGCAGGCGTGCTGTGCGGACATAAAGGGAGGACCTGGGGTCCGGCCCTGCACTAAAATCCCCCTCCCCCACCCCAGAGGCCCTGCGAAATCCAGACCCAGCCCACAAACAGCAAGTCCCGGCCTGGCCTGATGACTCCCCCTCCCCCAGCGCCGTAAGTTCTCACAGCTGACAACCTTCCGGCCCCACAGGCTGGTGAAAACAAGGAAACCTGGGGCCTGTAGGGGCAGACCCAGCAGACACAGGAGGCCGCACAAACACTCGGCAAAGAGGTGATAAATTTTAGCCGCAGCAATGAGAGACTCTAGTCACGTGGAGCTATTGTGCTATTTCTGAATGATCGACATGCCAACGGATTACTTAAAACAGAATTTTTTTCCTGTGCTCTCAGTTTGGAAATAAATTTAGGTATATGACACAAATTGGGACGGACGCTGCTTAACCATAAATGGGGGAAAAGGTTACTCTACCCGTATGATTGTCCTTTCCAGAAAGAGACTAGCGTGTTGACCGCGTGTCCCACAAGCCCCAGGTATCCACCGTGACTTACGTCTGGCTCAAGTTTCTATCATTTCTCATCATCCTCCAAAGACAATGGGCCATATTCATGAAACATTTACCGCACCTGTTTTGTCTTCTCGACATGAACGAAAAAGAAAAACCCAGACAGCACACAGCGGCAAATTGTCCCATAAATCTTTCAGGGTGTCAATTACGAGGCCTCATGACCCGTTAAAACATGGGTGTGTCCCTCTTCACACGTCTCAAATTTTATCTCATGCCTGCTTTGTGGAGAACAGAGATCATTGACCGCACCATACATTTCATATTTTAACACAAAGCCTTCCCCCTTAGGTGCTCACGCTCTAAAAGGATCAAAGTCGGTCAGTCCCTCTCGTGTCGGCTGAAAGACCCGCCCTACCATATGCAGATATCTCTTCGCCGCGGACAGAGAGATGGACGTGTTGTCGGCTTTCTGTGCCGAGCAGGTCCGCACTGCGTCCTCGCATCCAACGCGTGATTTACCGACGGACAAGTCAGAGCGGAATACCGGCGATTAGACGGCAGATGCCTCCGATGGCAATCGCAACCCTTTAATCAGAGCCCACTACAGGCGGCTTCCACCGGATCGGAACCAATGACAGCATCATCTTATGGGAGCCATAGTTCAAGCCCACGGACAGATATTACATCTGTTTTTGGACCGTGGCATTTGGAGAAGATACTCACGTATAACCCTGAATGTCATACAATCAGCCACTCCTAAAAAATACAGCCGTTATGGTGTGAGGTATGTGGGAACAAGCTAGGACTCGTCAACACAGTGGGAGAGTCACTTGGTACCAAAAGAATGTCCCACAAATCAATTGGCCGTGGCAGAAACAAAGTGGTTTCCTGTTTTGATGGCTAAGGGACATGGAATGAAATAATAAACGTCTCACAGTAAAGTACTTGTGTTGAAATTTCTGTTCTACCCTGGGCTTGCGGTTCTAGTGTAAATGGCAACAAAGGGGTCAGTTATAGCACGAAACAAAGTCGTGTTATATATGACCAACGGCATAAAAACATCCATTTATATTTTCGATTGCTACACAAATATCAGTTTTGGATCCTTGGCGATCGTGTCCATTCGATCTCGAAGGTGTACCAGGAGGTCTGTGGAACGAACTCCTGTCTCTTCTCTGGCTCTGATGGGTTCCCAGCCCCAAGCGGGGGGCCCACGCCGCACCGTCTCACAGGCAGCTCTGATAAATTATTGAAGCCTCCCATGCTGCAAGCAGTCGGGACGCCAAAGGGCCGCAGACTGCTGTCTCACTTTCCTCTTTTCTCTGGGGTCGGGCTCTTGAAACACGAAACGCTCAGCGTCGGGGCTCAGCGAGGGCCACACAATGCCAGAGAGCGTTCGGATGTGGAGCACGCAACCCGAGACAAGGGGCAATTAGGCAACAGGAAGGGGAGCCGCATGTGGGGCGAGGCAGGTGATGGACCAACGAGGCTGGCGGTGAGAAGCAGCAATGGATCAGCCTGAAGCATGGAGCTGTGGCCTTTGGACCTTGGTTACCCCACTTTGGGGCTGGGATTCTGACTCCTGAGCCACTGGCTGACCGTTGCCTAAAAACTGCTTCAAGAATGGCTGTTTGACTCAGGCTTAGCATATTTTTTTTTCCATGGTGTCTGTTTTCCGACTCCTCTGAAGTGTTTCATCGGGTCCCTCGTATGGGTGACTGAGCTCTGGCTGTTTTTACCTCATAATGTACATCTTAGAACCCCAAACCATACTGAAAACTCAAAAGATAATCTGATATTGTCCCTGTGCTTCTAAAACTCGTATTTACAATTTGATGCAAACACCTAGTATACACAGTATAAAAATCCACTTTAAAAGCCAGACTTTTGTTGTATAAAGACATGGTGAAGTTCAGATACTATAATGTTTAACTGCATAGATAATTGAAGGGTATGTCCCCGAGTGCAGTGCGGGGTTCGAATGACTCAAGAGGAAGCGCCCTGCCTCTCAAAAGATAATCTTGTCAGTTGAAGACACAACCTTGAATTGACTTGTGACTCCTCTGTTCAGCTGTTCGGAATCGCTGAAGAACGAGATCCATCGGAGGACGATTCCGTCACCATCATAACCATCCTTCCCCCCACGGCCTCCACCCCCTGCACCTGGCCCCCCAGCTCGACATTCTAGATTTTATGAGGCCAGTTCGTGGAAAACCACAATTATCGCCAACGTTGGCTGTAAATTTCCTTGTTCGGTCGGATAGGCTCATAATAGCTGCCCGCTGGAGCGTGTGCCTGGAGCCTGCAATGCCGTCCCTTCCTGTCAGGACGCATTATGTCAGTGCGGCCCGTTGGGCTAATTGTGTTTACAGCGAGGGGGGGGCTGGTGGAGAACCCTAAATGCGCAGACTCGCCGGGACCCCGCCGGCCACATCTGCCCCGCCAGAGAAGCATCACGCCACCTGGAACGACCAGCATTCAGAGCCCCCCCCCCGGCCCTGTTCATAGTCAGCTTCAGTCAGAAGGCTGAATAGCCGGGTTCAAGCTCGACAGCCAAGAGGAGATGCAGGGAGAGACACACGGAGACGGCTGGAGAACGAGCACATATTAGACGGCCACAAGACAACGAGATGGTGACACACTAGAAGACCTGGATGGCATCTTCAGGGTTGTTCTCTAAGTAAAAGCAACAAAACATGTAAGATCAGACAGGCGATGTAATTCTGTAAATATATTATTCTGTTTTGAATGTTAATACTTTCAATTAGAAGTTCATTTTTTTCTCTCTGTCTTTTGAGATGTCATTTATACCCTGGCAGATGAATAAACTGCAAGGATGTTTGATATGGTCACACATCCTTGATATTTCAAATAAACCTCTGAGGTTTTCAGCCACTTGAGGGACGTCATTGAAAGTAAGGAGTAATTGAGTAACCTTCATCGCTTATCTCAACAGACAAGGTGACGTTGCTAACGCAACACGATAAGGACCATGACGTGTCTTAGCCACTTAAAGGTGTCCTGTCGGATCTCCACGGCCCACGTATGTTTTGGGTTGAGATCCGCTTGACAAAAAAAAAAAGGTGGCTCTCATGAGTAACCTTGGCATGAACTGCGAGTGACCCGGTTCCTAGACCAACTAAGACAGAAATGGCGATGACCTGATAGGACATGGGTCTTGCTAAGCTTACACGGTGAGAATGGGATACGTATTGATTTGCGCACATCAACAAAATAAAAAAAACAAACAAGCTGAATCCTCAATGACATATCAAGGCACAAATCCTGCACACAGAACCAGTGGTGTTCAGTCCCACGCATGAGGACGACCAGCAAACGAGGAAATTATACAAAAAGGAAATCTGTCCACCAATATGGCAAAACAGAGAGGTGTTGTTGTGTGCCATGTCTTTATCACAGTAGCCAAACAGAAATCATAAATCATCAGCACAGATTTTTCTTCATATGTGCTTAGTCATACGAGACAAAATGCTTATGTGATAATTACCGAAACCACAAGTAGGCTGCCTATTACACCATCGCTTTAATCAATTAGTCATGTCTTTCAGTTCATAAATGCTGCATAAGTCAGTTATAAAAATTGAATTATTTATCAATGTATGTACAATACTTTAAAACTGTTATTCATGAACTATTTAACGACTGAATAATTAATCGATGCACGATTAGGCCCGCTATACAATAGTGGTCTCCTGGAATTATCGAGCGCTATGTCTGGCTATGCAGTGGACAGCATTACCTGAAGCACGTCACAATATGGACCAGTACGTATACAGTGTGGCATTTGGACAGCGGCTTCATCACAAAGGCGCTATAGCAGCACGCCTCCAGGTTAAGTTTTTTAAAGCACTGAGCTACCGTCTAACGCACATGGATGAGAAATCACACCTCAGATGCTGCTGAAGCATCGAAGCGCATGGACTATCACAGACTGAGACTGAAGTTTACAGAAGGCGGTGAGTTAGTATAGCTTGTTGTACAGAGAAATCCAGGAACCCCAGGTTAACTGGGTCTGTTACTTCACTTTACCAGCCACATTTTGCACATGCTATTCAAGGTATCAGGTTGTACCGTAAATTTAAAAAGTGAACCTTAAATCTTCAGAGCATTCACAACTCGTCAGCTTACCTTGGTTATAGTTCAACACATTTAAAACAGGCCGCACACCAGAAACCTGCATACAGTTCTAAAGGAAAACTTAGTTCTACCACAGGATAGCATTAGGTGTCTGCAAAGGACTTACACTTTGAACCATGAGCAGCCACAGCCAGACTGCCTGGAGTGCGACCAAAACACATCACACGTTCAGCCTGCTTTTGTTGGAGGGGGGCAAGAGCACCTCATTAAAAGCCATGCAGCCCCGCAGGTACGAGACAATGGCAAGGTAACGAGCACCGAAGCCCACCCCGCTAGACTGGAACAATCCGGTAGTCCTTTTCTGTTTAGTGTTTTTAACACTCCTGGCCTCGGCTGGATAAATGGCTAGACTACGGAGAGACGGCTGTTTTTAACAAACCTTAAGGTAACTACCAGCACAACATAAACGGCTCAGGCTACACTGCCTTTCAGGGGCTCCGTTTCTGGCAGAGGCCAGGCGGTCAGCGCCGTGCGACCCTCCGGGAGGCTCAGGAGGCGAACAGCGAAGCGCTGCTCAGCTCAGCTCCAGGGATGCCGCAGAATGGCACTGTAATGAGCCGAAGACCCCACTTTAGCAAACTGCGCACCGTTAGAATTTTATTGCGAACAAGTGGAGCATTAAAAGCTGGAATGCAGACGCTAACAGAAAGTTAACCCCTAAGCGTGACTCAGATATCGTGAAATTTGTGCAGGAATACCTTAAGTTGCTCAATATCACTATTCAAGATGAACTGCATTGCAGAGAAACAAGAAAGCTGACTAGTGGGGGGGGAAAAATAATAATCATAAATCGTGAGGAAAACGATTAACATCCTCCTAGTTAGTCTAAAACCCACAAGGAGAGCCTTTGTTTCCACAATGTAACTCAGTTGCAGGATGCCGGACATTTTAAAATAAAAAGCCCAGATCACGACTTGCCCATCTGGCCTCGGGCAGCAGCCCCTGCGAGACGGGAGTCCGAGGCACGACGGTACAGGTGGCGGAGATTTAACTCGGCCAAGGCCCGACAAAGGAGCTCCGGGGCCCGCTGGCACCGTCGTGCAGCTCTGCTCTGGGTCGCTGGCAGGAGCTGCGCCGAGCCAGCCTCCACCGAGGGGAAGTGCGCTTGCAGAGAGCCCATATGCACCGGACAAAAGGAGGCGGGCGGCTGGGCCGAGAGGACACGGCGCCGCATGCAGGGAGAGCACATCGCCGAGCACACAAGCCGCATCGCGGCGACTACACCGGGAAGAAGTGGACACGACTGACAGTCTAGACCATTTATTAGTCGTCTAGACGAGGGGCTTTTTTTTTTGTTGTTTTTTTCTTTTTCCCCCTCTTCTCCCCCCTCCTTCTTCGGGTGACCACAGATGGACTCAGCGGCAGTCCGGTCATGGCACCGGAACGTGATGAAGTGAGATTTACAGCTTGGATTCACATTACAGATGGAGCCCTGATATTAGTCACTGTCGCAACCAACCTGTCCCTGTTTAAAGGCTCAGGGAAGGGAGGCTGGGTGGGGGGAGCAACAAACGACTAATTTGTCTAATAATGGCCACAGCAGCTGGCAAAAAAGGGTGACTGCAGTAAGGTAACAAAGCCATATGCTGTGTTTCCGGGGCAGAGAAAGCAAACCTTCGTGCTGATCAGGTCTTAGGGATGCCAAGCCTAGTGGCGAGAAGTCCGAGTGTAGGGAAAGGACAGCACGCTGCTTTATGGGCAGACCGATCTTGATCGCACCCATATCCTTGGGCCATTGTTTTAGTTTGCTTCCAAGGGCTGCTTAAATCTGGCTCAATGGTTTGCAGACCGTTTCAAGGCAACCTGCTTGCTTGACAGGAGATTCCTGCGGCAACGTGGGGCAAACAGTCTCTGTCAAGTCCACCATGATGGCCAGCCTTTGGTTGAGAGTGAGAATAATGTTCGACAAAACCTAACCAACCAGTCAGAGTGCAAAAGAAGTAGGGAAGACTGCAATGGAAACTGCTCTGAGATGCAGCTGAACTCTCAGGACCCATCCTCAGAACACACAGAGAAGGATGTAACATTTTTAAGTCTTTTATTGGAAAATAGAGGAAATTAAATAGACAACATACAATAGCTGGTTGGACACAAGACCCTGCTGAGAAATAAAGGCTGCAGGGAGGGAGTGAGCTGGTGAGCAACGTCAAATGAGAACACCTGCATTCAGTCACCTGGAGCCGGCTGTCCAATCCAGTAGTTCTTAGGGGAGAAGGAAATCCAGTGAAAGAATCCAGCCAACTATCAGCAACCCCTACAGTCATACTGAGATCGCAAACTGCCTCGTTTTATCGGAGCGGCCTCAGCTAGTGCACTGTGCTCACTCCAGAGACAGAGATCTACAGAAAAAAAACCACATACATTCTGATTTGGTTTCCTAGATGAATATCGTGGGTCACTTTTATTAAAAGCGTCATCACTACAGTTGGCAGCAATTTACATTTTTATCATACATGGTTTCAAAAACAAAGACGTCACAAAAAGAAAATAAAGGGAAAAAAACATTTACAAGTCATGTCTGTAAACTTCAAGGCTAGTTAGAATTGAGGTAATGCTGTTCAGCTTTGTGGCTAAAGTAACAAAAAGTCCTTTCAATAAGAGAAATGTACCTGATTTTTCTTTTCAGTTTATACCAGTGCATGAACACGAGAAATTTACTGTAGTATTTTATTCTCCAGCGTTAAATTCATGAAGCTCGCCTCCACCCTCCCGGCGTCATGTTCTGAGAATAACCCGACATTCAGCAGCTGCCTTAGTTATTGCTGTCTCCACAGGCTGAGAGCCTCGCCTCTGCCGCGATTGTCAGCTTGTGAAACTGGGAACAGTCAGAGCGCAGGCATGATATGTATGAGATTCATCCTGATCTTCACAGCAAAATAGGGGTACAAAAAGAGGGAGAGAGTTAAATGTACATCTTCATTACTCTTTCACAGCAGCAGTCACTAATGCCGTTTACACCTGTGCCACTGGAATTCTAACGTCGCTCTGCTCGGCGACATCGATGGTGGGGGGGGGGGGGGGAGGCCATTGGGCACAATTTTAGCAATTTAGTTCTAAAAGACCTCCAATAAGGGCTGGAATCTCCACTCTCCTTGGATAATAAATAATGTGCTACACAATACTCAAATACCAAGGAACAGCCATTTCGACACCCATGTAACACGACCGCTTCTGCTACACTACATTAGCTTTGTTTTCCATTTCATTGCCTCTGAAAACAAAACGAGAGCAAGAAAAAAAAAGCCAAAATCTATATATTTGGATATTGAACTGGCATGTAAACAGTAGGGCTAACGTTTTGTCAAAAAGTTTAAAACACTTCTTGAAAGCGGCTAGTCGTCGTCCTCCTCGTCCTCCTCACCCCCGTCCAGGGAGTCCAGCTCCTCGGCCGGCCCCAGCTCATCCTCCAGCAGCGACGACTCGGCTGTCTTGTTCCGGCTCTCGTCTGTGTCACTGTCCTCCATCACGTTCTCGCTGCCCTCCGCCTTCGCCTGGCCCTCGGCCTCTTTGCCGGGTCCCTCCTCCTCCTCCTCCTCCTCCTCCCCTCCCTCCCCGCCGGGCGCGGCCCCGGCTCCCGCCATGGCGCTCTGCAGTCCGGCCAGTGTGGCCTGGTTGAAGCCAGGCAGGGCCAGTCCCCCCAGGCTGGGAGGGAGGAACATGGAGGGGTAGAAAAGGCCAGGGGCCATGGTGGACAGCAGGAAGGGGTTGAAGGCCAGGGGGTTGGTAGAGATGCCAGCAGCCGCAGCAGCTGCCGCAGCAGCCGCAGCAGCGCTCGAGTTGATGGGAGCCTCGCCATTGGGCTCGGCCTCCCCGCCTTCAGAACTTTTATCGGCGTCCTTCGTCTCCCCCTCTTCCTCACCCTTCCGCTCCTCGGTCTTGGCGACGGAGCCTTCCTCAGGCTCAGCCGGGGTGGTGCCGGACGCCCCCCCGGACACGGCCGTGGTGGCCGCCGTGAGGTTGCTGTTGAACAGGCCGCCCAGTCCAAAGACATTGGGCAAGCCAGCCATGCCGGGCAGCATGAGGGGCAGCATGGCGGAGGCGTGCTTGGCGTCGCCCCCGGCCGCGGCCGCCAGGCCCGGCGGGAAGCCCATGAGGCCGGCCAGCTGCAGGCTTTGCAGGCTCTGCAGGTTCTGCAGGCTGGCCAGGTCCATGCCACCGAACAGGCTGCTCATCAGCAAGGGGCTGATGCCTGAGGACGAGGCGGCAGCCGCTGCGGCTTGTGCTGCTGCACGGGTGATCTCACTCTTTGGTCTCCTGCCTCTGCGTCTGGCTCCCTCCTCACGCACCACCGGCCCAGTCAGAAGACGGTCAAACATGGACTCGGGAAGGAAACCCTGCAGCAAGAGATTCCCACATGGCACTTGGACCTTCTGAGGCGTACCGCCACTCACATTTAATGTTAAGGCGGAGACATTACACTGACCGACTGCTTGACAATGTCGGTCCAGTCGGGGGATATTGCAAACTCAGGATTTTCTTCAAGCCACCTTGGCAAATCCTTCATAGGCGGGGCCATAGCACCACCCATCTGAAAGGCAAAGGAAGAGCGATAGAGTTCCAGTCCAGTGTTGCTTAAAGACTCTGTTATCGGGACAGAGCAAACCCAGAGAGAGTGAAGTGAGTGAACAAGGTTGTTGCGGTGTTTCCGGAAGAAAGAGTCACCTTCTTCCCATTCCTCCGATTCACCACTGGCACCCGCTCCTCACCCGTCAGGGTGTTGATGTCAATCTTGTTGGGATTGCGACACCGGTGCCGTTTCTGTTTCGGTTTCTGGAACGGCGAGAGGAGGTGGTCCTCATTCTTCTAGAAGGAAAACAGGAAACCCATGTCAAGGTGCAGTAATGTACTGCCTTAACCAGGAGGAGGGTATAGAGATTTAACACTGAACCACCTCAGTTATGAGGTACTCAAGGCGTCGATCACTGGTTAGACCCTTTAAACTATTTCCTCCGGTGATTTTCATTTCCTCCCCGCACAGCAACTGGCTGGTAGAAATACCTACTGGTAGAAAACTTGGCATGTCGACAGTGTAGTTGGGGTGCTGGTTTAGCCACTCGATCAGGTCCTTGTTGGTGGGAGCGTCCTCTCCCACCAGCCGGCTGCCGTCCTCCCGGTTGACGACGGGGACGTGGGCGTTGGGGTCGAGCTGGCTGGGGGATGGAATGTTTCTCTGCTGTCGGGGCACCATGTGCACTCCGTCCATGAAAACTTTGGTCACTTCTGAATCCTCCTGTGAGCACACAGATCCCAATCCTCATTAGTCAGACGTGCGCACGCACGCACGCACGCACGCACGCACGTACCACACCCCCCCACCACCTGTCCCTGGCAGTTTGCTGCCGGGTTGCTTCACAACTCCCAAACCCTCTGAACGTGGTCTCATCTATATTCTCCCGTATGCCCCTGACACGTCGTCACGATCCCACTTTGCTGATCTTCAGTTCCATTCCTCAGCAATGCACCCTCAAAATCCCTTCTAAAACCTGCATCTACACCATCATGTTAATTTTGATATTTTCACCCTGGTGTACATTACTGACAAATAACGCCCCCCCGCCAAACGAAGGAAGGCAGTGATGCACAAAATTTAGCTCACAATACCAGGCCTGACGCCTTGCCATCAAAGGGAACCACGACAATATCCAACTCTGATCACTTTCAGAAGCCTTACTGAAGTAAACAAGACTTACGAATCAAGCATGGACAAATCTAATACACACAAAACATGCCTGAAAACGCATGTAGGGGACTCACCGCATTCAGCGCCGCCCTCTTGTTACTCATAAAGAGTAGGTCCAGGCCCTCCACGTTTTTCCTACGACCCCTCCTCCTCTTCATGGGAAGGTCTCCCTCCAAGAAGGAGCCGTTCATGAGGTGCCGGCTGCGGGTCCCTGAGAGACCTGCCTGCAGCAGCTCCATTTGGCTTTTGAAGGCGTCGGCAGGTGGGTTGGAGGCATTGGCCAAGAGGAGCTTGGAGGAGAGGTCTGAGGTAGAAGTGGTGGCCTCCTGCAGGGCTTTCGTCAGGTCCACGGCGCGCTCACGGCTGTCGGCAGTGTGCGACTCCCTCAGCTGCGCCACCATCTCCATCAGGTTCCTGCGCTTGGCTGCCCGCTCCGCCTCAATCTCTACCTTCCTGCGCCGCCGCCGGCGCTGCCGGGGAACTGTTATGCTCAGCATCTCATCCTGTAGGACAGGCCGCGCCGTTATGAGCTGAAGCGAAGGTTGGAGAGCTGATGCTGTCAGCCTGAATGCCCTCGATACTGCAGCCAGGTAAATGCCGGCTGAACTGGATGAGAACCACTTTAACATTACCTTGAGAGAGCAGCCAGACCAGTATTTCCCATGACCAAGTTTGGTAAGGTGCTACAAATATAACAAGCTTTTCACTGAAGATTCAAAACTAAGAGACTCATGCACAGGAAGATCATGATCAACCAGCAGTTCTCATGTATGGTGTCAGCCAAAGGTAGCCAACTCTGGACATGGCTCCCTCCATCAAAACCAACGTTCGTCAATCCAACCCCTCAAGCAGAGTCCAGACTTGCCTTGGCCATCTGTGGAGAGAGGGTGATGTCCTCACTGCCACTGTAGCTGGCCTGGCCCACCATGGACAGTTCGGCAAAACTGCGTCTCTGCAGAGGGCTGTCGGCAGCTGCGGCACTAGGCGTGTAACCAGGCAGCGGGCCCGGGAAGTCGAACAGCTGGCGCCGGTTCACGGGCCACTTCCCCTTGACCACCACCTCGCAGATGTTATCCAGGCGATTGATCATCACCCTGTCCTGCAAAGCACAGCCAGAGACAGAAACTCAAGTTGCGGCACTGGGGGGGGGGGGGGGGGGGGGGGGGGGGAAGGCACCAGACCTCAACCCCCCTCTCCCAAAAAGGCGCGGAAAAGGTTTAAATGCACCCCCCTGGGGGGGGGGGGGGCAGAAAAA
>JAACJT020000064.1:11192335-11239517 GCA_009936485.2 Gymnarchus niloticus | reverse complement strand
CGCCTCCCCGCGCCCCACAAAGATGTCGACCCAAAAGATTAGGGAGCGGTGGAAAAACAAAAGGGAGGACCAGCCCACGGGCGAAGGCCCGTCTCACCCGTCAGTGCCATCTGCCAGCACGTCAGCTCCCCTCTGCTCTGCGGCGAAGGCCTTGGCGTCAGGCATGCCCACCCGCTCCAGGAAGCAGAGGGCCGGGTCCGCACGCATCGAATTGTACTTCTCGTACCCTGGATGAGCCAGGAGACAAAAGGTGGTATGAGCGACACGGGGGCAAGCACTGCTGTTTATGTATAAACAAAGCTAGGCTGCTTGGTGAACCGTTCGGAAGAGGAGGCCATTGGGAGGAAAAGTTAGTGTCCTCCCCACCCCCTCACAATCGGTAGCTCCGCGTTCCACTCGCATCGCCGAGCACGGACCCCCGAGACGTCGCCAACCTGCCAGTCCCTGAAAACTCAAAGGGGGCAGACAAAGGACTCCCCATTGTTTGATGACAGTTTTTGTAAGGCCTTACTGAACCGCGGGAACCTGGATGATGGTAGGGGGAGGGGAAAGACACGCTGCCGTGACGAGGCACTTTCCCGCCATTGGCCTCTTCTGGGAAGACCCCCCACAGGCCAGGAAGGGGGGGGGGGGTGCTCAGGATGAATTCATTGGTTGAAAGAACGTGAAACGTGAATGGCCTGGTGAAACAGAGCAACGTAAACATGCCTAAAAATAAATGGAGTCTGAGTGGAAAGACTGGAAAGGTCACTCGCAGCCATGACCGAGTCCAGCGTGCCCTTTGCACAACGTAGACTCATGACTAATTTAGAGAGAAAGGACCAATATCGATAAGAGTGGTTCAGTAACTCGCTGACTGGTGACCTAATTAAACCAAAATATTTTGGTTATAACAACAAGGGAGAATAAAGACCTCACAGAACCTGAAGACAATAGGCAGAATTAAAGCGGGAGGCAGAAACCTGGGGGTGTACATAAAGAAAACCAGTTAAGAGGTATGGGGGGAGTGAGCATCACCCCTACACCGGAGGGGAGAGCACATTAGAACTGCCCAGGCAGAACAGATTTGAAACGGCAGATCCCCACAGTGCACCACAGGGAGACGATTGCCAGACTGGACCCACTTCAGCTGAGCCTACGGTGGGACAGGCTGGAATAAATGCCCCCCCCCCCAGAAACAGAGCCCTACCCTGCCTTCTTCTCGCTCCCACCAGAACATCACATTTCAATTAGGATTTATACTGTGACACACCGCCTCTAACGGCTGTAGAGCCCCAAGCCAAACTGTAATCACGAAAGGGGTTATGAGCTATCGCTCGCTCTCCGCAGCCCACCGTACCGCCGAGAGTTCCCGCTGACCCCCACTGAATCGGGATGATGATTAGGGGGCGGCCGCTACGCATGTCGGGCCCCTTCAGAGTTAACAAGGCAGCCTCCCGCCTGGGGGGAACCGGGGGAGCTCTTGGTGCTGACATTCGGTGAAATACTGCTTTGGAAGAAAGCCCACGAGGCATTTGTATAGATTAATAACGAAGGTTAAAGCCACTGGCGAGCCAGAGAGGAAGTACGCGTGCTGAGAGCGGCAGCCCTGGTCAGGAGCACGGCCTGCGGCGCTCTCGCCATTCAGAGAAAAACACCGAAGCGTCAAGAGGGTGCCTAACTGTGTGCCCGCTGCGGACGCCAAACTGCTCCCCATGCCTCTGGGTAAACAAAAGCGAGACATTGGGGTAGGAGCTGAGAGGCACTCCCCCAACCCACTGGGACACACACCATGTTTGAAGACTCCAATGAGGAGGGACTTGTCAGCCTCGCCATCCCACCAATCAGCAGGCACTTCAGCGTGGAACGGCTGCGGGATCCAGACATCAATCTCGCTGCGGACACACACAGAGGAGGCAAAAATCATCACGTAAAAACAGGGGAGGGGACCGTGTTTCTATGGACGTCACAGCAGCCGGACTCCCTGCCGATCGGCAGCATGAAGGAGCCAAATATAAACAAGGCAGAGGGACGGCAGCATACGTCAATGAGCGGCTGGTCCCATTTTAATCCACACAGGCAACACCCAAAAAAGGGGTGAGACGGGAGTGGGCCAGAAACCAACCTTGCGTCTGCTCCCTCTAAGATCCGGTCCGCTTGGTCGCCGATGACTTCTTGCCTGAGATAGTAGAGCATGCGGACCCGCAGCAGGACTCTGAGGAGGCAAGGTGGGGAGGGTAGGGGTGGGGGGGAGGCAGAGAAGTTCTTAACTTTGGGACTGTTTGCCAACAGTAGCTCTTGGCATCTGCTACAGTTCATCCATCATCCTGCCAAGGCTTATTAGCCATGCTGTATGGTAGGCTTGAAGCATGACAGATGGTGGCACATAATCACCTCTGCGTGGCGCCTCTCGCTGGCTTCCAACAGGTCTGCCTGGCAACGGGCTGCCGTGGCGCGGCGCGCGGGCGGTGGAGTCGAGCAGCACGGAGCCGGGCGCTTTTCATTTATTTCCACCTAATGCAGTTTGTGAAGTTTGGACACGTCCTGCCAGCGCCTCCGAAGTACAGAGGCGAGTTTGTAAACAGCCGAGCAGATGGCTGGCAGAGAGCGTTCGGCTTCATTATCTCGGAAAATTTCCTCAGCTGTTGCCCTGCTCCGTTTTTGGAGTCACATCAGAAGTGGAGGAGACGCCCATGTAAGTCCAGCTATTACTGCTAAACTGATACCTGGACACAACGCCCCCCCCCCCAAACCACCACCAAAAGCAACCAGTCAGAAGCCCAATCCAACCCTCACCCCTTACCCACAAAAGGTAAATTTACTGAAGTCCCAAAGGGCAGCTTAAGCATCAGCAGTAAACTGCGAGCCAGCTGATGAAAGCAGCAGAGCCTGGCAGAATCCAGCAGAGCATCCAGATGTGCCAAAACGAGTCCCACCACGAAACCCCCCGGGGCCGTAATATCGCACGTACGGCCGCTCAGCTTCCCATCTCCCTCAGCTCCAGCGGCCCGCTCCACGGTAGACGCGACGGTGGCTTATGGGACAAAGGCCCCGCAGCTGGCTGGCTTTCCAGCCGGACATATTTGGGACTGTACTCCACAGCGTCTCTTTACAGGCTGAAGGTCAGGTGCCAGGAGCCATTTAGAACAAAAAAAAAAAAAAGGAGCCAAGTAGTCCAGCACAGAGACCGTAAAGCATAATGAGCGAACTACAGGTGAAGTACAGGTTGTCCTACTTGGGAACGGTCCAACGTGGGGGGGGGGGGGGGGTCCTCACTTCAACAGCAGCCGATCACCTTTGCATGCGATGAACCCGAAGCGGCGCGTCACAATGGCGGGTTTACACACTGCGGTCTGACTGACTGCCAAGAAGGCGGGGCTGGGCTCGCACGCACGGAGGCGCAGCCGCACCTGCGCCAAGCCTTACTTGTTGCAGTGGTGCTTCAGGTGTTTCTTATAGCTGTCCTCCTGCAGCAGGGTGTCCGGGTTGCAGCTAGCCAGCCAGTCCGCCTGACGCAGGTAGGGCTGAGCCGCCTGGCTCTTCACCTTCTTGCCTTTACGACCCCTGGGTACCGGAGCGGAGAGCCCTGTGGAAAGGGCGTGGGGGTGTCACTCCGCAGGCCTCGGCCTCACACGGGCCAGCTCAGGTGGCTGCCACGGCAACCCACCATCACCTCTGGCAACATTCAGCATCTGTATAACATGCTATATTAGTCTGCAATTATAGGATGCACCATCAGCTCAAGCTGCTGCTGGAGTACGGATTCTCTCCCCGTTTTAGAGGTTGAACCCAGCACTACAAGCACTTGTATTACCAGCGCTCTACTGCACGGGCCTGGAATGCATTAAAAGGAGCAGACTGAAAAACTACCTCAGCCGTATCTCTCTAACGAGCAGAGTCACTCAACATTTGACTTGGAACGCCTTTGAGCAATCAGACCATAAAGACTAGTGGAAATTTGTTTGTTTGATTTCCGTTACGTGCGATCATACAACAGTCATCTAAAATTAGGTCACGGCCCTCTGATGTTGCTTCCGAGCTCAAGGCAGGCTCCGTAGACGATGCGTGTTGAGGCTGCGTGCGTGCAGCATCATGACCCACCAGAGTGATTAAGCAGGGCACGGGTCTGGCCATCCTCCGTGGGGGTGATCAGGTCCCAGATGAAGCCCTTGATGTTCTCGTCGCCCTTGTAGTGGTGCAGGCAGTAGACCAGCAGGGCTCTGCAGATGGTCTCCACATCCTGTCCCTTCAGGGGCCTCTTGAAACGCCCGTGGGACAGGATGTCATTCCAGCGGCCCCAGCTGTAGAGGGGTTAGGTAGGGAGAGCGGGGGGTTAAAACGGAAACCATGGAGGGCAGGAGTCCGACACGGTAGAGAGATCAACCCGAGACATTGAAACAGCAAAGCAGTAACTTGATGTCACAGTAGGGGGGGTTGGGGGAACTCGTCTGAAATGACCGGTTGTTTGACCTGCAGATCCAGACACGACTGCGGGGGACGGAGCTACACATTGCTGGTCTTGACCCGGGTTCGAAGCCGAGCAGCCCCAGTCACTCACCCGTACACCAAAAGGTTCTTCTCCACGCGGAAACATTCGCTGCGGAGGTAGCCCTGTGAGCGGTCGACGGGCCGGCGCGGCTTGGACACGGGCCGCTCCTCCGAGTCGCTCTCCAGCTCGGAGAACTCCATCATCTCGTCCTCCTTCACTGAGCTGTAGTGGCGCGTCTGTTTCCTCACGCGCGGCGTGTCGATCACCAGGTTGTTCTGACACACACACACACACACACACACACACACACACACACACACACACACAGCAAAGACTCAGTCTGGTCCATCTATGTCGTGTCAGGCTACAATTCTTTTGCTTCTACATTTTAGACACATTGGGACGAAATGGCAATGAATTAACAGACTGGAGACACTGAGCAGATGGACCTTCTAGAAAGGAGAACCCTAAAGGCTTACAACAACTTCTTGTGCAAGTCAAGCCCAAAGGCACAAACAGCATTTAAACCTCGTCTCCTGATATAAACACGTGCTATTAAAAAAAAAAAAAAAAAAAAGCCTCACACTGGCTCCAAATCCTATTAATGGGAAGGACATTTATAATTACAAAAGAAACCCTAAAGTCAAGATTAAACAATTTCACCAAAGCCCAATTACAGAAAATATGCTCTACACGCCATTTGCTTGAGGAAATGCCCACATTAATTATGCGCATACGACAAATTTACGAGGCCAACGCCATTCGGCATAACGTAACGTCCCGGGGGTGGATTTTCCCATTTCAGGTTATGCATTACAAGCTGGAGCCGTGTAAATGGGAGGCCCGCCTGCATCAAATGTCAGCTATGTGATGTATGGGAGCAGTGCAGGTGTAATTACCACCTCATCCTGGCCCTAAATCCCACCTCCCCATTCGATGCTTACCCTCCCATGTATGGCGTCCATGTCCAGCTCCGCTTTCTTGGCCCACTTTTGCCAGAAGTCAGGGTCTTCTAAGGAAATGTCAGTTCTGTTCCCAGAGGACACAAAGCTGGCCTTGAGGGGGAAACAGATCACAGGGAAGGGCCACAGTTAAAGGCCTATAATGTAGCCCACCACCGGGGGCCTGGACCCCTCCCAGTTGAGTCTCCAAGAGATACCTTAGCAAAGGTGGAGCCCTTCCCTTCCGACTCAATGGTGATTGTCTGTGTCCGTCTCTGGAGGATCTGGTCGATGTCCTCCTCGCAGAACTTGGAGCCCTCATCCTCTTCATCCATTAGGGCACCATAGGCTCCCTTACGAAGCAGGTCCTCAATCTCCTTCTTGGAGAGCTGCTGGACCTGACATGGGGGGGGGGTCCCAGGTTAGGGCTGGCTTTTTTAGCACTGATGACATGACCGCAGAGATCGAGTTTCCGCACACACTAACCCCGTTGGCAGCGTTCTCCCGGCCACTCATCGACTGCAGCACCGCCTTGTCCAGGCCCAGCTTCAAGCTTGCCTTGTCGAACATCTCCCGCTCATAAGAGTTTCTGGTGATCAGGCGGTAGATCTTCACAGCCTTGCTCTGGCCGATCCGGTGGCACCTAGCCTGGGCCTGAAAATGGAGAGGGGCCTGTTAGACCATGCAGCCCGGGCTCCATGGGGAGCCAGGAAGTCCCGGAGTCGAGCCTCACCTGCAGATCATTCTGGGGGTTCCAGTCAGAGTCAAAGATGATACAGGTGTCAGCTGCAGTCAGGTTGATACCCAGGCCGCCCGCCCGGGTGCAGAGCAGGAAGACGAAGCGGTCTGAGTCCGGCCGTGAGAACCGGTCGATGGCAGCCTGCCGCAGGTTCCCCCTCACCCTGCCATCGATGCGCTCGTAGGGGTACCTGCACACACGGGCCATGAGAAGTACTCATCGGTATTCTGCTTCGGCGTGCCAAATTCAGCCGAACCTCGCTGTCACTGCTATATTCCTCCTGGGCAATTCCAAAAAATGCATTCTGGGTATCAATTAGATAAAGCAACAAATCCCCGCAACAAAGAGGGCGGGAGCATGCCAAGTCCATCTGCACGCAGGGCTACAAAGTCAACGGAAAGCGGCTCCCGTGTTTATTCACCCGGTCTGCCCGTGTGGAGGAGGCGGGGGTGAAGCAGGCGCGGTACCTTCTCTGGATGAGGTAGTCCTCCAGAATGTCCAGGCAGCGCACCATCTGGGAGAAGATCAGCACTCTGTGGCCGCCGGCCTTCAGCTTTGGCAGCAGCTTGTCAATCAGCACGAGCTTCCCAGCCGCTTGGATCATCGCCTGGAGGTGGAAATCTGGACTCTCCGAGTGATGAGCCTCCCTGAACTCGTCCAGAATTTTCTCTTCCGCACCTGCATCAGCCAAAACGAATCACAAACAATGGATGAGATTTATTAAACATGCAGACAGCGTGCTCGCTCTCATCAAGCGTGGAATTTGAGTTCTTCAATTGCAAACTCCAGCTTCAGCACCAGGACTAAAGCACATGAAACGGCGAGTGACCATGACATGCTTTTACACCTACTTCAGGGTACTCTGGTCAAAAGTCAAGAGCTTAGAACCTTCCAAAATCTCTCCAGCGAGTCGTAGAGCACCCCGCCATACATCTAGATGCTGCTAACTCCACCCCTCGACGGTGGCGAGACAACGTGATGGACAGCACGCCCACTCGGCCTTGGCCTCACCGTTGATGAGGTAAGGATGGTTGCAGCACTTCCTCAGCTCCATCATGGTGTTCAGCAGGTTGGGCACATTGGCGTTCCCGCCGCTGCCCCCAGCACCCCCCTTGGAAAGGAAGGCAAAGTTTTTCTCCAGGATGGCCCTGTAGTACTTTTTCTGGATGTTGGTGAGCTCCACTTCAATTATGGTCTCCTCTTTGGGAGCCAGGTTCTTCTCCACGTCCTCCTTCAGTCGCCTCAGCATCATGGGCTTCAGGATACCCTGCAGTTTTTGCACCTGCGAGAGCAGAGGGGCCTCATTAGCAGGCCTGGGGTCCGGGCAGCAAGTCAGCGGCTCGCCAGCAGGCATCCATCCAGTTTAATGTGGATGGTTAGGTTCCACACAAAAAAAACAGGCAGAGTCCTAGAGCACACACACACACGATTTACACATACCGCCAATTCTTTGAAGCAGTTTAGGTCTGTTTATAAAACTGTGGTCACAGGGCTGTTCAAACCCAGAATTTCACTTCTTTAGTGGCCATACCAGCTTCCGCCATGCCAATATATGGTCAGAACCTTCTGCCTGCCTAAAAATTCCTCTGATACCTTTAACCATCTCAGAACAGAAGAAGCCATCTTCTCTTGAGGGCTACACAGACGTTTGACTACCTTCCTCAAACCTGCGTAACTTCCTATCATCTCTTGTCCTTCAGGATCATATCTTTAAGGCTGCCTATGGCTACAGTGGAGACCAGACTGCTGCTCACATTAGGCTACGAGCGAGTCTCCAGCTACCTGCTCCTCTGTTTTCAGGTCGCCGAACTCCTGCATGAAGGTACACTCTGAGGGGAAGCGCTCAGGCTCCAGGAAGTTCAGCAGGCTGAACAGCTCCTCCACCGTGTTCTGCAGGGGTGTCCCGGTGAGGAGGACCTTGTGCTCCTGCGAGGCAGAGGCCGGGACATTAGCACCTTGTTCCACAGTAGTGACCACCCCCATGGCATAAATAGCCTCTATGCTCACCATGTCCATCATCTTGAGGCCCTCCAGCAGCTTGCAGTTCCTGTTCTTCAGACGGTGGGCCTCGTCAATAACCACGCAGCGCCATGGGATGCCACGCAGCTCTGGGCAGTCCGTGAGGATCATCTCGAATGTGGTGATGATGGCATGGAACTTGTAGGCCCCCTTGATCACACGACCCTGAAGGGAGGCACACAGTCACGTGTGTGTTGCCATTTGCTGGCCTCAGGCAAACGGCTTGTTGTATAATGGCTTATATCAGTAATAAGATTACTACTATTTAAATAGTGCCTCTCTCAAACTCAAGGACACTTTACAATACAGTGAGAGATGAGACCACCATTCCAAGCATCAACCTGGACCAAGCACATGCCAGCTCTCACTCTGGGCTACCTGTGCGTCCCTGAAGTTCATCTCGTAGGTCTGGATGGTCCTCCGGCTGGCCTGGCTGCCATGGTAGACGACCACGTTGAGCTCCGTCCAAGTGTGGAATTCCCGCTCCCAATTGGGAATGGTGGAGAGCGGCGCGATCACCAGGAAGGGGCCGTGGATGCCCTTTAGGAATATCTCATAGAGGAACGTGATGGACTGGATGGTTTTCCCCAGACCCATCTCGTCAGCCAGTATGCAGTTGCGTCTAAAGCAAGCAGTGATGAGCAAGAAGTTGGGGTGGCGGGGAGAGAAAGATGGAGGGGTTAAATTATTGGATGCTGACCCTGGAGCAGACTAGCGAAATTAATTCACAATGCCGCAAGTTTTTTGTGAGCAATTGAACTGACAGGACTCAAGGCTCTTGGAAAGCAAAAGAGGACGTGACATCAGCGATGCGAGAGGGGGCTCTCAGAACGCATGCAGCTAATTGCATACATACGTGTTGTACCAGTTGAAGAGCAGCCAATTGAGCCCCTCCAGCTGGTATTCCCTGAGCGCGTTGCCATTCCGGTATTCCCTAGAACTCTCGGATTTCTGCCAGTCGCTGGCGGGGGGTCGCTCCTGTTTCAAATAAAACACTTTTCATTAGTGGTTTTCCGGCAACCGCGAGAACATGGCCTCTTCACCCCCGGTGGTCACGTCAAAGCGAAAACGGGAGGCGTCTCTCACCACCCGCTTCAGCTCAGGCTCCCTGGCCAAGAGCTTCTCGAACTCCTCCATCTTGGTCTGGTCGATGTCTGCCTTCAGCTCCCAAGTGCTGTCTTCGTAGGGGAGGGAGCACCACTTCACCAGGTAGTGAGTCACGGGCTGCAAGAGGGTCGAACGGGTTGGACACGTGTAATAAGGTGGCTGGCCTGTGAAGCAGGGTCACACACAGGCCTTCCACCACGTTAGACCCCGACACTCTACCTCGCCGCTGTCGTCGGTGCTTTCAGAGACGTCCAGGATCCGATCCACCTCCACATAGTCAGGGTTGAAGGGCTCGTCATCCATCTGTGAGAGAGAAGAGGCTGTTGATGGTGCCGGATCACGACACCACGCACCCAGGAATGTAGCCTCAACCGCGTTAATTAAACTGCTACAATTTCGCGGGGTTACCCCCCAGGAGGATGGGGGCCTCCTCAGGCGTTGCGAGACCAGCAGCTTAATTATTGTGTAAAACTCCATTTACCGTGAGAGAATGTTTAAGAATAATTGAAATGAAGTGTGAAATTGCAATCCACTAATGAGCAATAAAGCAGGCTTTCAAAATGCAGCAAGTCGGTGTTCCACGACGTGCAGCAAGGAAATTAGCGAGGATTCCCTCTCATTTCAGGCAATATAATCTAATGGCATTTTAATTTGATCAGGCGTTGAGTGTTTTAATGCTGTTGAATGTTTAATGCCTACGCAAAAAGCATCCGCGTGTCACTTGTTACTCAGCATTTCCAGTCTGACCGTACTTATGACGAAATAAACAGCAGATTTAAAGTGATTAGGAATGCTAACCTGCACGGGTTCAATGGCGGCAAGCCCTAAATTAGTCTGGGAAAATACACAGATATTCACGCGTGAGCCCTGGGTACACGTGCCAAACAAAATCCTCCAAGGAGACCTTGAGCCACAGCAACAGAGAGGCAGCTCCTACCTCCGTCAGGAAAGAGTTGAGCGACTGCTTGGCCCTGAACCTCTTGACCTTCTGCTGGATACGCTTGTCCTTCTCCAGCTCATCCAGGTCGGCCCAGCGGCAGTGCAGGTAGGAGCTGCGGATGGGGCAGAGCTTCAGAACGTGCCCAGGTGGCGGTGAAACGCTCTAAGGGGCAGGCGGAGCAAAGCTAGGCCACGAAGACCGCAATCCCCAGCCAGTCTGACTAAAATTCTAACGTGCCTGGAGTTTTTAAGAGTTACAATAAAACACATAGCTGGCATTGATATCCAGGGGAAAATCGGATTCTGCCAAAAAAACCACTTCTTTCCACCCACCATCATCATTCAACCTGTCAATCGCACTTGACACGCCCAGAAAGGGGGAAGGGCATGACCCTATTAGCATCTGAAGGAAACTCAAAGGCTGCCTCTAATAGAGGGACCATCTCACTTGGCCTGAGGTCCTCGGGATAAGATCTCAGAATTGAGCTCTCAGATACAAACTGAATAATGTTTAACTGGTCCTGCTAGCTATGGACAGAAACCGTGGGGCCCAAGGGCTTTTTACAAGGCTTGTTCAAGGCAACGCATCCCTTCACCCGGCAAAGGGAAAAGCTTGTTGCATGCCAAGGACCCATAAAGAGCTGACACTCACAAGTTCTTGAATTTGACGTAGAATTCTTCAACTTCCACTTGTGCTCCAGACTCAGTCTGTTGTGGAGGGAAACGATACATCAGTCAGCGTTCGCACAGCCAGCCACTTCACCGAGCGCAACGTCACAAGGCACAGCGCCGACAGGGGGACACACCGCTCGGAAGGGAATTCTCACTTTGACTAATTCCTCAAGAAGAATAAACGATAATCCTGAGCGCTGCTCTCATGAATCACTAACTCCTCCTCACCCACACACAGCCCCATTCACAATAACCTGACCCGGGGCTTGGCATCTCGCCAAAACCGCAGCGCTAAGCAGACGCCAAACGTACTATTTCCTCAGGCGGCGAGCAATTTGCAGCTGCGCCTCCAAGAGCCGCCAGTATTATTTTTGGCCCGGTCGTTCCGCACCTTCTGGGAGCAGCGACGGGCGGACCGGCACCGGAGCGGAGCGGGCTGGGAGCACGCGAGGTCACATTACGAGTTCCTCTCACTTCAAGGAGCAGATTGTCAGAGCCATGAGCGCCATCACCGAGGGCAACATTACAGGCCTAATTATCTCCTTGACTTTACAAATCTCTGGCAGGATTAAGGCTGTTCTCACCCACGGCAGCAGCTGCTGAATGCTGCCGTTCAGTCACGGCCACCGCCTGCAATCTCACCTCCTTCTTTACTATCCTCATGCCCATGATTTTTTCCACGACGGGGCCTTCAGCGTCCGGTGCCTCCTGATGGACAGGGAAAGACGTTAGAGGCCAGTGTGGGTGGGTGGCGGCTTTGCGGCTGGGGCCCCAGGGGCAAACAGACCTGTGGCTCCGACTGGGAGATGTTCGTCGGGGACTTCTGCGCCACGCCGTCGGCTTCCTCCGCTTCCTCGTCGGACAGCCGGAACTCCAGATCCTCTGTGTATCGCTTCCGCTTCACCTGGCGGCTGGAACGGCGCTTCTGGGGAGTGTGGAGCACGCTGGCCGTCAGGCAATGAGGCGCACAAAGGAAATTCGCTTTCTGACGGCGGGGCACATCTCAAATCACACAGCCGATATCAAATCCTTCCAAAGGTTTTCAGCGCAAGGGGAAAATGGGGCAATTATTGCACGTCAAAACGCTGGGTCATGTGCACAGAGATGCAGTGACCACTACCATCTGTGAGGTCCGACGTACACGTCACGTCCGCCAATCAGCAACGCGATCCTCCAGAGACCAAAATGATGCAACAAATGTGATAAAGTGATACTCATCTCAGCTGAGCATTAAGGCCTAAATGGGTTTCTCTGTGGTATGTCAGAGAGAAGAAAAAAAAAAAAAGGCTTCTAACCTAACCAGCAGAAAGACTTGAAGGTCTCAGCCTACCAGAGGACATCCGATAATCAGCAGAGAGCCTCCAAGTATGGCACTGCTATGTTAAACACGTGCAGCATAGCTTTGGGCACGTTGTAATGGGGAACACGCCGGCTCCATGCGGGAAGTCCAGGTGTCTTTTGTCCCAGCTGCATGCGCCCTCCACCTCAATTGTAAACGGCATCCACACAGCACCCAGGGTGATCGCCACAGTGAGCCAGCAGTAGTGCCCACGATTACCTGGACGCCCAGATCATCATCGTCTTCCGGCGAAGCAGGAGGGGTTTTCTCCGGGTCGGAGTTGTCAGACGAGGCCCGTTTGCGTTTCACTTCCTTCTTCTTGGCAGAACTCGTCTCTGTGTCGGACGACTTCTTAACACTGCGATGGGGGGGGGGGGGGCAAAGTTCAGTGGTCTTATGTTGGCAGAGAGGCACAGCGGTGGTCCTTAAAACATTATTCACCCAGTTAAACAGGTCGACAAGGAAAACTACAAGAAGAGATCCCAGGTGGTTAAAGTAGTGACATCTGATGGCATTAACCTAAGCTGATGAATTCAACAAACAAAAAGCCTGAACCCCAGTAGTGCAAAGCGTGGGGGTAGGGGTACAGTTTCATCAGCTAAAGCATGAAGCCCTCCCCTCATCTGCCACACACACACACTTCCCATTCTGTTCAGATGCACGCAGCCTCTGCAAGGCTCAAGTTTTTTTTTTTTTTTTTTAAGAGCCCCCCCTTCCCCCCCCACCTGATTACTTGAGGCGCACGGCTGTCACCCTGCCCCCACCATCTCTAAAGTTTACACCACACATGGCCAGAAGCCACCCCTACCATGAGACTCCACTTCCAGCATTTATTTCCGCTCTTACTGCCACAAATTATACAATGGTGAAGCCGAGCACTGGGCCCCTTTCCTTTCATCTGCACGCCAAGAGCAATCAGATTACCCTGGTAACCAGCAGTCACATGACCAGCACCTGCTCTTTTGGCTGGATGCCACTGACTGAAGCCATCTGCTTCCCTCAATCATCTTTCAAACACTCGGCACCTGCACTACAGCGGTCTGAGGGCTCCCTGTCACCCAATCACAGCGCAGAGCCACTGCCAACCCCCAACCCCAAACACACAGCCTCGCTCGTGATGGGGTGGGGGGGCTGCCTGGAAGAGGAAGAGAAAAAAAAAAAAAAAAAAAAAAAACACACAGAGGGCAAGTTTACCAAAGCAGCAAGCAAGGACCCTGTTCAAGTCGACGACAGGATCTCGTTTGATTGCTGAACTGTATGATCAGAGCAGAGGACACCCCAAACTGGGGCTGAACAACTAATGGATTTAAGGTCCATTTAACGCCTTACTCAGACCTACAGGCAACAACATGGAATTTTAGCTTGAGAAAAGCCGGCGTTCCAAAGCATCATGGGATCTCTCAGAGGAAGCACACTGACCCACACCAACTTTACAGCAGGCACAAAATGCACCAGAGATCTTTTAACAAAGAAAAAGCTCACGTTCTCTCTTCAGTCCCCCACTACCTATCAGGGAATGAATGTATATAAATGAACAAGGATAGCAAGCCCACCTGCATACCATCCATGGAAGCCCCCAATTCTAGTACAGAGATGGCAGCATGCCGTCCCATCATGCAGAGACCCGGCACGGCAAACAGCCACGAGGTGGTGGGCACCTGCCCACCGCCACTCACGGAAAGGGAGTGGGCGGCGTGGGTCTCCAGGTGGCTCGGGGGGTTCCGGGGGAGGATGAGCGGCTTCCTTTCCGGCACGCGGGTCCAGAGGCTGAGGTGGTGCTGACAGGCAGGGGTGGGGGGTGCCCGGGGTTAATGGGACACCTGCCGTCGCTGACAAGCGGTGTCACCTTCAGCTCTGAATTTGGCTGTGTCACTTCTTTCCACCCCTGCTCACCATTCACTTTGCCCGCCTGACACCCACCGATACTCAGGGGGAACCACAAGTGCGGTGTGACAGGGGCCATGTCCACATCAAGGGTGGTCGGACTGACACGAAGCAGCAAAAATACAGGGGTGGAGTCAGCATGAACAGTGAAGAGTGACACATGCGAGCCAAGGACACTTAGGAAAAGCTACCAGCAGGCCACTTTTGTGAACGTACACCCCAAAATCCAGCAGGACTCAGCTGTCAGACTGTCCCTCTACAGACAGTTTCTTTGAGACCAAGTGGATAAACGCAATATATAAATCACAGCCGCTTTACTACTGAGATGCAGAGTTGGAATGTACTGTCAATTCTGGGTTCTTGGCTGCTAAACACAAAAACTCATCATCTAACAGGAAGTGAGAGCAGTTAAATTATTTGTCTTTGTGGCACTAACTGAACTAGGCTAGTCCAGTGACATCTTTTAAAATGCCTTCAGAGGCTTTACAAGCTTTTAAGCTCTTAGCCAAAGAAAGGAAGAACCCCAGGGGATAGTTTATGGTCCTGTCAATTTGGATTGGGACCAGGTTAGCTCATCCTGACATACACAGAATCCTCACTCATAACCCGTCCACCCAAGAAGTCCGATGTCACTGATAGGCAGTTCCTGCTGCCAATCAGAGTACGACGTCATACTGAACAGCTCAAAAGATGAGCTTCAGAGATCCAGGGAGCTTCTCTGTCTTCCTTTCAAGGACCTAATACGTAGACCAGCTACTTCTCAACGGGTACCACTGGGGATTTCATACTCTTGAACCATCAGCACAGCACTGCGGTAAACTAGGCGGGCACCAGAAAGAGGGTGGGAGGAGGCAGCATTTAGACTTGGCACTGCTTCCAGTTTCGTCTCAGTATTGCGTGCCCCAGCGCGATGGTGGGGGAACCCCCCCCCATTCTCAGCTTCAGGGACCCGCACTGTGATGGAGCATGGTGAATCACAAACGCAGAGCCCTGCGGGTGGAAGCCTGCCTGGCGTCACGGGGATGCCCCCACCTGCTGCAGAGGTGAAACGCCTGTCCCCAGCTGGGGCAGAGGCTGACACGTCGGGCATTGGCAGCCACTTCTTCACCGGGGTTCACGTTAGTCACACAACAAAGAAGGGCCTGGATGTCTGGCTGCCGCGTGCCCTGAAACGCTGCGCATGCACGCACATGCACACACAGTGAGTGTGACCCAGGAGAGAAGTGGGCACGCTCCCAATGGTGAGAAGCCACAGTGCAAACAAACACCCGCATGTTTGTTCTGCAGCACACAAAGGAGCGCCGTGCCCGTGGACCAGCCGCTGCTCACCTGCTAACTGCCAAACAGGCCCACACACACCTGCCCTGGGGCCTTAATATGCCTACGGGCTCACAGGTACGGCGAGGCTCTGACTGCCTCAGAAATTCTCAGCTCCCTAGATGGAGAAGGTCTGTTTGACACTCAAACGCAATAAAAGCTGGGGAAAAACTCCTCGATAGCTGTATCAGAGGACAGGACTCTACTGGTATGAGGTAAAAGACATTAACGCCCCCTGCTATTTCCACACGGACAGGACGATGTCCACATGCCACGGGGCTCGGCCTTTCATAACACAAAGTTATGGGAAACATTAAAATTGAAATCAGATGTTTCAGCCTTTTCCCTTTTTTTTCCTAAAGGGACTCGTGGAAGCACTCAGCAGCGCTAAAATTGCTAACACATGTTTGCGGTTCCCATAATCTGACGACGACGTGCGAGGCATCTGGCGGCTACTGCTTTCCCTGCCCAGGCTGCCGGCTGCGGACCGCTTCACGCGTGGGACCTGCCAAAGCGGGAGCCACCACCCCACTCCCCAGCACGGTCCCACTCCCCCATGCGTGTAGGTGTTCCACACTGGCCCCAGGATATTTCCCTGATCCTGAGATTACAGTTTTTTGTATTCCGACATCCTCTCAGAGTCATGCCCCCCCACGGCCTACGGGAGAGATTCACAGCAGACAATACTGAATGCTTGGCTCACCCCAGTTTTGCCCTGCAAAGATAAAGGCCTGTCATTAGCAGGCTGACAGCAGCGTCGGAGAGTCCAAACGTGCGAGTGTGTGTGTGTGTGTGGGGGGGGCTGATGCATTCCACGGGCGGCTCGTGTTACCTTCACAGAAAAGGCCGCAGCTCACAGACACTCGGCATAATCGTGGTGAAAACAGGCCCTTAAATAAAGCATGAGCAGATGATCCGCATCAACGGAATGAGCGAGTCATGTGACTCGCCAGGAGAAGAGCAAACAAGTGAAACTGAGAACTTGGAAACCACACTTCCATCGACCACCTGGTCCAGGCAGCAGCTGGCCTCAAAGTGGGGGCTTTTCAACCCTTCTTAAACTCAAGACCACCAAAAAAAAAAGGGGGGGGGGGTGTTACTACTATTCCCTTTACATTAACCAGATGATAATACTGGCATTTCGTCAATTTGCAAAACATCTCAGCAGCCCCCAGTAACTGCTCTAGGGACCCCAGGGTAAAAGTCCAAACTGCATGTGCTCCCATGCATTCTAGAAGATGAGCACAAGACTGTTTTAACACTCATAAGAAAGATGGCTTGTAATTAAATTTATACCATGAAGGGTTAAAATCAGGCCTTGACAAGTGTGCCCGGGCCGTGCTGAACCCGAGGCTAAGTCCCCCCCCCCCCCCCCCGACAACACACCTGGCTTTCTTGGCGCTCTTGGCCTTTGGAGTACCACCACTGGCCTTGGCCTTCTTCTCCTTGGGCTCTTTAGGGGCCTTGGGGGTTTTGGGGGCCTTGGGGGCCTTGGGCTCCTTCTTCTCCCTGGGCTTCTTCTTCTTGCCCTCCTCGGCAGAAGGCTCCCCAGCCAGGCTGCCCAGTGAGTCCAGGCAGTCCGCGGGGCGCTCCTCGGCCCCCTCCTCTTCGGAGCTCGCCTTGGCCTTCTTCTTCTTCTTCTTTTTTGGCTTCTGCGCGCCCTCGGCCAGGGGCCCGGTGCCGCTTGAAGGCTGGGGGGCGGGGCCAGCGGCAGCTTGCATCTTGTCGGAGCCCGGGGCCTCGATTGATGGATCTGAAGCCGAGGGCTGCAGGGGGAAAAGGGGAGATATTGTTTTTACTCGAGTAGGCCGATGGTGATTTATCAAGCCTTAATCCCATTCATTCACAATGCTTTGGATTCACGTTACGCAATCAATCACAGGCTATGCTTGAGACGAACCCCAGCTTGCATCGACGGCAAACCAAACAAAACCAGGCATGAAGAGCAGAACGGCGCGAGATGCACTTTGACGCTAGCTGTCCGAGGCGCGGGCGGAGAAGCAGGTGGGGCCACGGGGATCTAGGGGCTGACTGTGAAACCCGAGGGAACTGGCCACCATGAGGCAGCACAACATTCTGCATGTCAGAAGGCATATTAACGACGGATACTCCCATTGGTAACATCTGAGATACACTCAATATTACAGTTCAACCTCCAGGAATAGACAACACAAAGTCACAGTGACAAATATGCTAGTGTGCCAATGAGGACCCAGGTCGGCAACTAAAACATGCCGTAATAACTGTGGCATTCAGACTTTGGGTAAATTCTAGGCATTAAAATGTCCAGCACAAATGAACCAAACAGCAAAAAGGGTCTCGCTCAGTTTACCAGAACAGGCTGCTGAACAATCTCAAAGCGTATGAGGCAGAGCACCTGGGACCAGCAACAGCTCGCAATGGTCGATGTCCTGAAACGGAAGAGCCTACTCAACTGGAGAAATTCTCGACAACCCCCCAACCCCCAAAATCTTCCGGATGGTCTGGAAGGCAAACTGTACCAGCAGGCCAAGGCCAGGCTGCGATATGGAAAGAAACCAGGGGCAGGAGGACCTTGGGCGTGAGGCAGCAGCAGGCGGGAGCGCTGCCCGGGCTTCAGCGGCAACGCAGCATTTCCACAGGGATTCAGGAGAGGCAGCAGGGCAACGGGGACCAAAACTCAGAGCCAAGATCCACAGGGAAGTTAAGCTGACGCATGGTACTGGCTGAAGCAGCCGGGAAAAGCTGCACCGTCAGACCTTAAAGCTGCACCCCACCCCCATCCATCAGTACATCTACACTAAGGCACAGGTTATTCAGACAAGTGCTGCGCCATCTCCTGTCCCGTCGCCAAGACCCACCAGTCTAGCGATGCCCATGACTTTCTGGGTCAGATGTCTCCAGGATGGGCCTGCAGACGGCCGCGGATACGAGGAAAGGCAGGCAGAGCGACAGTCTGAGGAAACGTGACTAGCGCGCGGGCGTTTTTGGCCGAGGATGTCAGCGCAGCGGGTTCCTGACATATTCAAATGCAGCACGTGGCCACAGTGGAGGCCTGCCATGCGATCGCAGGAAGGCGACTGACTGAGTTTCTCCACACAGGGAGCAAAGGACAGACACCAAGCAAGCTTCATAATGAAGCAGCAAACCAAGTATCTGCTGCAAAAACAGCCTAAAAACTGAGGGGGGGGGGGGAGAGAGAGACATACACACGACTTTCAATACAGGCGAAGTCAAGGTTCTCATAAGACAAGAAATCATAACACCTTAACCATCTGTGTACACTGCAGCAAGGATACAAGGAATACATCACACCCACAAAACCACCGTGCTGGCTGATGGATCCCGAGTATTTTTTGGAGGACAAAAATGTGGCCTTTAATCCAGAATGGAATAAACTTCACAAAGACTCAAGATCATTAAATCACATCCCACCAGCCATGACACTTAGCTAGGCAGGACCCACGGCTCCAAAAGCTGCAGAAGCAGAGTGGAAATCTAAGGGGACCACACCTGCTGCCTCTGCAAATCTGCAACAAGTTACACAGGATGCCGCAGTGCTGAATGCATGCCGAACCTGCTTTAACCAGCGGAGCAGAGACCCAGACGATGAGTCGGACTGTTTAAATCAAAACCTGCACCCGACGCTTTGATGCGAAAATGCAGCGGGAGAGAGAAATCATCCACAAACTGACAAGTGTAAAGGAAAGGGTGCATGGTCGCTTTAACAGTTCCTGTTTCGTTCTGGTAAACATGGAAGGTCAGAGACGAGCGGTTCATCGTACTCAGGAGCTCAGAAAGCAGCGCATTAATCTCGTTGGCAACGGTCACGTTATATCGTTACCCTGTACTGCAGCAGAGACAACGCTGACAAAATGCCAGGAACTGTGCTGGCAGATGTGTCACTTGTCCAGCTGCCCTCAATCCCAGCAGCAGATGGGAACAGGGCATTATGACACTAATGAATTATACCTATACTTCAAAAAGGAGAAAACACACACAGCACTGATACTCATTGTAAATCCAGTCAAATTTGCTTAAGACACCCCTCCCCCTTCCAAAAATGAAAAGGAAGTGAATTCAGAAAAAAAAAAAAGAGAACCAAGATTTATGCTTCACTTAGGAGCACCATCTTTCTGCTCATTGGCTGGCGTCAAGTTTAAATGTAACCTTTTGAAAACCACACCATTGTGGTACATTATGCATATTTCCTGTAAACAGCTATTTAGACAATCGGGTGTCCTTTGAAGCAAAAGACAATGACAAGCGCCAGGAAAGTGAAACTGATCGTCACAACGAAGGGGCTGCTATGTGACTGAGCTCTGCTGCACCCGATCCAAACGGGGATGAGCAGAAGGTCAGGTCATCCCACGGTACAGGGAGAGTACAGCAAGATGCCGAAAGGGACCAGCCAGAAAAACGTCTCTTCCATCCCTGTGCCTGTGCAATCGATGACATCAATGGTGACGCTCGCAGCCCGATACCACCAGCATGTCTAATTGACAGGACGGTTAAAGCATTTGAGGAGCTAGTTACGGTTCAGCTTCTCTAGGGACCTGGGGGAGCAGAGGAGGTTGGGGCTTGACGTGCTACTTAACAGGCAAAATATTCATCCTGTAATCTCCTAAATATTCCAATTAGCGAGGCTCTGCTCTCTAGAGTCCTGAGGCAGAGGGGGCCCCTGCAATCCAGGCAGCAGATGGAGAGGCTGCCCAGCAAGACCAGGCACCAGCATCCACACACCTCCCCAGTGGGCCGCATCCTAAGAGATTTGGCATTTTCCATGATGCTTCCTGACAACGAGGCGGGACAACGGCACCCTCAGAAGAGCGACCTGATTGCACCCTGAGCCACAGGGACTCCCACCATGTCACACGCCTCTCCAGTTTTGCATAACATCCAGCATCCCGCAGAGCTGCGTGGGAGTGGCTGATAATGGGGGCAGAAATGTCCCTCTATGGCCCAGCCCAGTCTGGCGTTGCCATCGGAGGTGGCCGGGTGGCGGGTGTAGGATTGCGGCTATTTGATCCCACCACTGGGCTTGCAGAACAGAGCTTTGGATACAGTTCCAAAAGCGGACGCCCCGTAACGAAATGAGCGAAGCACTGGAAAGGCCTGACTACACCCACCTCGGGACACGCAGCCTGGGAGCCGAAAGGCAATGACGTAATCGCAGGAAGCCTCTGCGTTAACACGGAAGAATTGCCACGTTTGGCATCTCATGCCTATCACAGCCACAAAGAGATACGTCAGCACTGGGGTGCCGCCACTCAGGGGCTCCACAGGCAGCGCAGCCGCAGTGTGGACAGGAAGAGCCAGCGGCTTCTCGTCCAAAGACCAGGCGCAGAGAAAGCACGGCACGGTGCTTATCGACTGACTCCCCCACCCCCAAATGACTCCAGTGCCAAGGAACACAACCCGAGCTGGTAGAGGGGGACAAAGATGGCAGCAGGCTTGGACACAGGGAGCCAGGCTGCCATGTGGCAGATCAGCTTGCGAGGAGTGCCAGGCTGGTCACCGGGGAGTGGGTCACACTCTGCTGGCCTCTAGCAGGCTAAGCTGCCGGGGAGGGCGGGGGGACATTCCCAGGGAAGGGCACCTCTAATGAGACACATCCGTACAGACTACTCCACACCACAATGGGTGTGGTCTGCGAGGATAATCGGGATTCATTTAGGGCCTCGCACATCCTTCCCCGCTTAAGATAAGACCATATTACATTTGTGCAATGCAAGGTGATAAGGAGATTGTGGAATATGTACAGACACCAAGCATGGGTCTGCATAGCCTTGGACCATCTGCAGTGATGGAACAGACACCCGGAGTATTCACAGGCTAGGAAACTAATGATAACTTGACACTTTGGTTCTAGGGGTGAAAAAGAGTGAGGGTCCCGGTCCAAATGCGGGAAAACGCCACCCAGGCATACGGCTGCACTTCCATTCCGACCCCCGCGATCCTGAAACCCACCAACTCACTTATCCACCGTCTCCTTAAGAGGAACTAAAAATGCAAAACAGGCAAGAAAGGGACACGGAGAGCCAGACGTCTGCTTTCTGCGAGCCAGACCGCTCACGGTAACTGACAACGCATACGCAAAACTGAACACGCAACTCAAATTAGACCCTCCGAGCCGATTCTCCCTCAGTCAGAAACAAAATCCCTTGTGTGGGGTGCATAAAGGTACTATGGACAGCTGGCTTCATCCAGGAAGGGATGAGGACTGAGTGACTGAGGAGGGGCAAATGATGCCGGTCAGCGGTTACAATTTCCAAAGTGCCTCCGTCACTATGGTGAGGAGGGGCTTGTCTCAAATCAAGGTGGGGGATGGAAGGCAGAGCGGGTGGAAGAGCCTTTGAAGTGACCTCCAAACAGCGCTGGGGAGAAGACTACCCTTGAAGCATAGGTCAGAGCCTGTAGGAAGCCAGGCCCTCTCACAAATGCTAACTGCAGCCCAAAAAATCTAACATGGTTTAACACCAGCATTGAATGGAGGCAGCGGCCCACCAAAAAACCAGGTGGGATTCATATAATACGATAGAAACCCTTAGTAGTAAAGCAGCTAATGGCAAGGAAACATTGCCAATAACTGCCGCTGAGGACAACGCACAAAAAAAAGTAAAAAATCTGAATGGCTGAATGCCAACTGCTTTCATTTCCACATTTGTCAACCTGCATTCTAAAAAGTGAGCATACAAGACAAGGAATAATCTTTCCTATAATCTACACGCCACTGTTAGAAAAGTTAAGTTTAAAAATCAAATCAAAAGCCATGACCCCCAGGCTAAACTAAGAGGAAAGACTGAAAAACATGGAAAATCAGGGTTGGAGGAGACCAGACCACAGCTGCACATTCAAACTGAGTCAAACAAGGACATGCAGCTCTATGTTACACTGCTCTAGCAAACAGCCAGCTGAATAAGTGAGCCCACCGGAAGCAACGTAAAGGCAGAAAAAAATGGGGTGGGGACGCTCGTTAAGGACACGTCGAGGCACCTAATCCTTTAAAGGCGACAGCAGCCGTCGCGCAGCTCTGTTCCTCTGGACCAGCACTGCTAACATCCCTTGTATTTTTATGCAAAGTAGAATGAACGAGCTGCAGCTAACGCCGAGGAGAAAGACAAATGAATGTCATAAATACCAACAGCGCCCACCAAGGGCAAATCGACACCTGAGGTGAAGGAATCACCACCATGGCAGTCCACGACGATAAACACCTCAGAACCATCCTTCCACATGAAGATACTTGTTGGCTGAGGGGCACAATGGCTCAAGAGACATTCCCATAATCTTCTTGTGTGAAACCAAACGGTTTAACTCTTGTGCTGCATACAGACTGGGGGGTTGGGGCCAGAGAATGGGGAGTGGCATTCTGGATCATTTGCCAGAGGTTAGAAGGCAACCCCCACCCCCCTGCAAACTAGCCAGGCCAAATGCGTATCCTAAATTCAAGCATAGAACAAGGCATAAAATATGTTATTCTGTCATATTGGGCAGCACCAAGTGAGGCACAGAGCAAATAGCAGCAAAATGCAGTTGTAACAAGTATAATAGGAGAGCAAGTCTGAGCTGGAAGGCCACCGACACCCACGAAAAACAGGGGTGAGCCTGCGAGAGAGGAGACCCACCCCCATCCCCTGGAAGGCAGCCTGGACCTTGGCTCGACCCGGCAGACGAAGAGGGAGGGGAGCCTGTGGGGGGCTTCGCCGGGACTCGCACTCTCCTGGCACCCAGCATGGGTCTTGGACACACTCAGGGACAGCTTGTACTACGCCCTCTCTCTCTTGGTTTTGTTTTTTAAGGGGGAGGGGGTGTAAAACTGTAAGGCCCAAAGCAGAGTGAGGCCAGGTGCTTGGCCACCAGTCATCCTTTAAAGCCTGATAGAGGTGAGCTTCCTTACACACCTGGAAATGAGGATATGGGCACTATCTCTGAAACACTCACTCTGAAGGGGCATCTGATTAAAGGCTTCATTCTCGGATGCACCACCCAGCCACCACAGACAACACATGCCGAACCTGTCCTTTAACAACACTGAAGGACAGACACACGTATCATAGACGAGCAGAAAGACAGATGGAACACACACACACACGCGCTGCATTACTTCAGCTGCTCAAGTGATGTGAAATTACACAAACACAATTTTGGGGGCGGGAGGCATGTTTATTTTTAACAGAGCAATACCCTACAGAAAGGGGTGGGGGGGCGGACGCAGGCAGAACATGCTTCCCAGAACCCCCGACTTAACATAAACATACAAATGGAGAGCCAATTGAGAACAATTACCGCATCCCTGCAGGAAGAGACTGTTTACGTGGGCCTTAATCAGTGTGTGCACCCTCACATTCTAATTAAACCCCGTTTTGTTTTGCTTCAGAGAACATCTGGGAAAGGGCCGAGACTAGACCCACAGTCGTACCGAGCGATTTAACGGTCTACACATCTGCCTCTAACTTCAAAAGGAAAAAAAAAAACCAAGATAAATCACCAGACTCGGGCTCAGCTGCTCTGGACGTTACGATTATCTCACAGAGTAGCTGGCATGTGTTGTTCATCCTGCAGTGTTTAAGGATGATGGTGGGGTTAAATAAAGTCATGAGCTCACAGACGTGTCTCTGAATGGGACAAGAAAGGGGCCACGTGACTCCCGGAAGCAGACTGCTGCACGGTAAGGGGAAAACGAGGCTCGAGGACAGCCGGACATCTTTCACACGCGATCAAGGCCCACAAAACGTCCAGCCGGGGTACAGCGACAGATTACAGGGAGCGTGTCAATACGGACACTATAGAGACACCGCTAACCAGCACGAGACAGAAGCAGAACAAGGGGTAATTGGCATGCCGGAGAAGGGAAGCGGCCCACCTACCTGCTGAACAGGCACTTTCTGGGTGGTGGGCGGCGATGGGTGCTGCTGGGCCCACGGCTGGTGGTGGGGGGGCGGTGAGCTGTGGTGCCGAACAGACAGGTGCGCTGGCGCTGGCTGCTGAGGATGAGGCATAGGGGAGCAGGCCTGGAGCTGCGGCTGCTTCTGGAAAGGCAGCTGGTGTGGCAGAGGCTGCCCCGGGTGTTGGGGGGCACCAGAGAGCATCCGCTGGTCTTGCATGGCTTGCGGGTCCACGTGGTTGGGCCCGTGTACGGGCGGGGCCCTCAGCGGACCGCTCAGGTCCCTCTGGCTGGGTGACAGGCCCATGTAGGGCTGGGGGGCAGCTTGCTGCTGCTGGGCCATGCTCCGGGGGCCCATGCTCCTCTGGGACAGTCCCATGGCCCCCGCGGGCTGATGCGGCATGGCTGGGTACCCACCCACCTCCAGGGTCATGCCAGCACTAGCAGGGCGGCTCTGCTGCGGCGGCGGCGGTGTGCCAGCAGGGTTGCCCATGGCCTTTAAGGGGGACATGGGTGAGGGGGAGCCATAGGGGCCCTGAGGGGGGGGCGCAGACTGCGGCTGCTGCGGCTGCTGCTTTGCCGGCGACTGCTGCTGGGCCGGGTGCATAGCTTGAGAATTGATTTGGTTGACGTGGACAGGCTGCTGGTGCATGAGCCCCTGCGGCCCACCCGGGGGGAAGCTGGCGGTGGGGTAGCGGGGCACCTGGGGTATGGGGGCACCCATGTTGGCACTCATGCTTGCGCCAGCACCACCACCCACCAGTCCCTGGCCCACGGCGCCGTACGGCGGGTAGGGAGCATATTGCCCCGAGTTCCCCACGGCTCCCGAGGGTGTGGCTGGGGTGCGAGCGTTGAAGCCCATGCCCTGCTGGGGCCTCCCCGGTGCCGCCTGCTGCGGCTGCTGCTGCTGTGAGGGACTGGGGGAGAAGCGGGGGCTGTGGACCACAGTGTCAGGGTGCATGGGGGGGCCTGGGGCAGGACGGTGGTGGAACTGAGGAGCCTGAGGCTGCGGCTGCTGCTGCGGTTGCTGCTGCACAGCGTGGCGCAGAGGAGCTCCACCCGCCATGCCGCTGCCCGGCTGGTTCCCCATGTGCCCCATGAAGTGGTTGTTGCCCGCATTTCGGCCACCTTCCTGTGGCAGAGCCTGGGCAAAGTGGTTGATCCGGGGTGGGGTGGGCATCTGGCCGTGCCCCTGCATGGGGTAGTCGCCGCGGACCACATAGGGGCCCATGGGCTGCATGTGGCCCGTGGGCCCCGTCTGCCGTGCCGGCTCTGCCCGTGGGCCCCACATGGAGCCGTCCACGTAGGGCTGTCCCAGCCGTTCCCCCTGGAGGCCAGTGTAGACGGGGTGGCCCTGCCCTCCAGCACCACCACTGTGGGATGCCGGCACCGGGGCGCCATGGTACTGCGAGTGTGGGGAAGTCATGCCGTTACCTGGGGTGGCGCCAAGCATGCGGCCCCCAGATGGAGTCTCCATCAGGTGGATCTTCTGTGGCTCATACTGCCCAAAGGGGTCAAAGTGGCTCAGCTTGGCCTGCGGCTGGCCGGGAGCGGCCGGTGCTGGGTGGTGCATGTAGCCCTGCTCCAGTGCCATGGGCTGGCCCAGTGCGTTCACCTGGCTCTCAGGGTACCCACAATCCCCGAGGCCCTCCAGGCCTTCTGAGAACAGCGTGGCATCCTCCCCGAACAGACTCATCATCCCGGGGTCAGCCATAACGGTGGCCTCCCGCGGGGCTCTGCGACAAGTGACGGACGACTCGGGGCCTCCGGAGGTGTGTGTCCTCGAACCCTTTAATCCCTTAACTAATCTCCTGCATGTCACTCCATATTTCCTTAATGCGTTCAGACAGGGCGGTGTCAGGCGAAATCAGGTTATGGGACCTGGGGGGGGGGGAGGAGAAAGGTTAAAACAAAGGCACAAAGAAGCACGCCCTCACCTTCAGCCTGACTTTACCAAGCAGCACCAAACGGTGCTTCAGTGGCTCAATAAAGCACATTACTGCAGTTAATTCAGCTTGGCCCCCTCTGTCCATCCCCCACCCCCACACCCCCTGTGCAGAGAACCCCCCCCACCAACCTCCCTTTGCTTCCAAACAATAGGTCACTCACAACACACAGGCACCAACCCCAAATTAATTCATTCTTTACAATCCCTGTTTGAGGCAGAACAAAGGGAGCCAGCGAGCAGCAGAGGCAGCAGCTGCCACACCAGGCAGGCAGATGCAGGAGCACGGGGGCAGGCCGCCCATCTGCCCAACCTAACCCCCACCCCCACCCAAGGAACGCTCCGGTTACCGCCGGCGCGTCCTTAACCCCGCCGTGCCCGAGTGCCGTAATAAGATGAGCGGGGAGCATTATCTAGGCCTGGGATAAACAGAGATAAAGCCAGTGGGCCTAAGCACTTGGGTGGGGGGGTGTCCTGCAGGACCTCCACCACCAGGGGACTGAGGAATGTGCTGCCTGCTCCACTCACATTTCAGCCCAACCAACCGAGTGTGAGGCAGGTCCCCTCCCCCACTTCCAACACCCTGCCCCCTCCTGTTTTTTTTTTTTTTGCTTCCAAACAAGGCAGCTCAAAAGAATTCAAATCAAGAACGCCCCTGTGCTCAACTAGCTGAGGAAAGTTATTTCCTTTTAAAATAAAAGCCCTCGTGGAAGCCACAGGAGCACATGGAAAGAGGGCCAAAACTACCCCATTTCCACATTTGTTGAAATTTACCAATTCAACGCAGACCTCTTAAACCCAAGTAACCAATGGGCTAAACTCAAAAGTGGGCCATTACAATTTGACGATGGGCTTCAGAGATTTTACCAAAGGGAGAAAGTGCTGGTATGATGCAGCCTCCCCATATGTAAACAAAACACTGGGCATTAAAAGGAACTTGACAAGCACAGGGCAGCCTTGAAGCTCATCCTCTTGAATGATTCTTCACAAAAACTAAGAAAAAACGGTGTCTGAAGAGCCCTTGAAAAAGCCTAGATGAAAAGCAGGTAGCTGCTGAAAGTACCCACAAAATCAAGCAGAAGAAACTCCTACAGGTACGCTGCTCGTGTGGCCCTACATGCAGAAGGGTGCTGCAATGAGCCGCCTCATTTATACACCACTGAACCAAGAACAGCACACTCAAAATAAAGACCCAGCTGTCCCTGTAGATCAGTCCCATTCTGGTGGCAAAGCGCTTACCAAAAGCTCTCCCAGGATCTATCTGCTCAGCCCCTAGGGCCGGCCAGATATCGCGTGGGGACAACAGACACAAGGCCTGCTTGCGGCTCACAAAGGTTCACTCAGTGGGCCACACTCCTCCACGAACCCCTCCCCTGCACGCTTGGGGGGGGGGACGTCGCTGGCCGGCTGCACAAAGCAAAACCATGGGAAGACCATTCGTGGCTGCCGCTCGTTGCCAGGGAGCTGGGGCCATTTGCTGGACACCACATGGCCTGATGGCGAGAGCAGGAGCCACAGCAGCACTCGCTAAAACACTTACCCAGCCACACAGGAATCATTAAGCTGCCCCCCTGACTACCCGTTTCAGTCGTGCCCTCCGAATCCACCACCTGAACTGCATTTCCTAGCAAAGCAATCTCAAGGACTCACTCTCTATCATACACTTAGCTGCCTCACACAGTGCAACAGTGCATTTACAGCCTGAATGGATACAGCAGTGTAGAAATGTTTTGACCCTGCAACAAGTAGACAGGGCAACTTGCAATTAAGTATTGTGGGGGAGTGGGTATAAAATAAAGAGGTTCACAAACAGAGAACAAAGAAACAAAGAACACACACAAAACCCTTCAGCTGCTGAATGGACTTTTGTTCAGGAAATAGCAAAGGAAATAACCAAAAAGTAAATAGCAGGCATTTCCTGCATCCAACTTACATTAGCGGGGGCTGGGATTAGCTAGGTTTCCACTGTTTTTCCTACATGGTGTCAAAACATCAAAGTAGAAAGGCACAAATGAAGGGCGGCCGAGAAACAAAGCAGCAGCAGTGTGTGATGGGAAAATGCTCTTTGTGGACCTTCCTGCTCCAAGCTTTTATCCAACCACGCAATTGGGTGGAGAACAAAACCAAAACCACGTCCAGAGCCAAAAGACACCATTCACCCAGGTAAACTAATACACCCTGGGAAGGGACGTCCACATGAGGATAGGGTGAAAGACTGATTCCCTCAGACACAGAAGCCAGCCAGAGCACCACTGCGCTGTTGGGAGGTTGAAGCTGATGTGTGTCAAGCTAAAAATGGAACCCAGGTTACACGCAAGGCAGGACTGGCCATCAGCCTCTGCCATGTAGCGCCTCGTCCAAGCATCGCTTCACTGTCCCCAGAGCAGCGCTTGAAAGCAGCCTCAGGAAAATGAAGACAGACAGGCAGTGATGGACGTGTGCTGAGTCACAGGGCACCCAGGTACCTGGCAACCCGAAAGTTACAGGAGACTCTGAACAGTCAGCCTGATGTTGTCCAAAAACGCATAGTGTAGGCAAATGAGGCCTGAATGCTTTAATAGGGCAAATTAAGCGGCCACTGAATCACCACACTCTGAAGACCATGTCTTAAAGTGCTGGACGCAAAGGCCAGCAAAACCGAGAGTGTAGGAAACCTCTAGTAACAAGAAGCAAACACTAGCCATGGCGTAGAAGCTCTAAATAAGGTGTGTGCTCCTTCTGGGATTTTAGATTAGTGAACAGACTAATCGAGGCCTAGCAGTCAGCCCAGCAATGTCTTACAAGTAGACGGGTATCATTAACAGCCTGGCCATATGGCGTCCTCTGCTAATTTCCCAGCTTCCCCACTTACACGTACCTAAATACTTAATCGCTCACCACAAATTCATATGGGGGTTAGTCTTCCACCAACCTAAGCGAACCAATCCAAACGTTAGCACATTAAGAGTTAAGAACAGCCCTTGCTACCAACCAGCAGCCGAAATAATCGCGGACAAACCGTCCCACAAGCTGTTGCATTTCTCCCCCCCCCCCACATATGGGCAAGGCTGATAAAGGCAATTAAGATCTGAATAAATAGACGAGGCCCAGATCCACCCCACAGTCAAACGCTCCAAAGCCAAAGGTGGACGATGGATCCTATCACAGCTTCGCCAACAGGAAGTAGCATCCCACTGTCGCACGTACATACACGGTGGAGGTTTAGCCAAACAGAGCTTCCCTTCGTCTCCCTGGGAAGCGGCACACAAAGCCGGCATTCTCCACATGCACGCCAACAATAAACGCTTTGTGCACTAGGGCTAATGACTGGGTGAACACACAGGCACCGCTAAGGACAAACTAACAGGGGGAAAATAATCGAGGGAGACGGTGACGGGGGGGAGCAGGACAGGAGACAAGGGAGGAGGTGGAGGGAGATTGTAGTATTTCTATCGAACATCAAGTGATGTCCCAGCAAATGTGTTTCTAAAAAGCAGGCTTAACTACTGGAAGACCTGAGAGGTGGGGCCAGAGAAACACAGTGTGGACATGGGAGGACAAACGGGCGTGCATGTCTGGGGTACACCCCCACACAGACGCACAGAACTCGCACTCCACACACAGCAGGTCGCTGACACACACGTCAACTGTGCTCATCACTGATTAACTAAACGGTGCAATTGCCTGTTTTCTCTGAATTTTAAAGGACATTTAGACATTGTGGTGGTGGGGCAGAGCATCCAGAGGACTTGTTTTCCTCCCCCATTAGCCAGCTACAGGGCCTGCATCCTGCCCTCACTCCCACAGAGGGGCCCCTCTTCAAAGAGGCCCTTCTCAAGCTCACCACCAGCATTCCTTTTTTTTTTTTCCAGAGGCTTCCACTGCAGCTGAAAATAATTTATATCTGCTCCTCACAGAGCGCGCAGCATGTGTGACTCGGGGGGGGAGTGGGCAACTTATCCATCACAAATGAACAGGAGCACAAAGACAGGCCGGGTGTCACAGGATACAGAAAGGGCAGAGGTCACAGTGGAGCTACAGGGTGCAGAGAGCTCTGCTTTACACTGGGACAACCACCTCGACCATAAACAGGTACCTCTTAAAAGGCAAGAAAGGGGGAGCAAAAAAAGATGAGACCCCCCCCAAATACCTCAGCTGAATCGGCAGGTTACTGCAGGCATAGCGATCGCTGAACACGGCAGTGCAAAAGACTGACCGTGGCACCCGTCACATGGTCTCCCTGCCAGGAGGAGGGTAATAGCAGAGCAAAAAGAGGAATTAAACTGGGTGTCCAGGCAAAGCTTCCGAGAGCGTCGCATCTCCATTTAAACTCTAGGTCCACACGCATGTTATAAAACACAGCGATGCAAGAAGGCAGCCAATCCAATCACCGGCAACTATGGGGGGGGGGGGGGCAGGGCAGAATAGGAAAGGATCTGACAAGGTCATGCCACCTCTAAGTAGCAAGGCAGCGTCAGACAGGAGACGGTACAGTGGACACGTGTCAGAGCCACTCCACAGTCCGTATGTCTCAGCTGCCAAGGGATTACATAAAAAGCACACTGTCTGATTAAATCAAAGGAAAATTACTACTGCAAGACAATCCAGAACAATTCTCATGGAAGACGTCGAACCCTGTTTTAAGATATCAGACCATATTTACTGTCAGTAAAAAGGAGCAGTTTTAATTTTACACCTCAAATGAACAGATTGTTCGAGCACACTTTTTGAATTTTCACAGCAGTGTGGAGGAGTATCTGGCTTTGCACCTGATATAATTACTCCAGGCATAGCACGTCTTTGCCTTCTAGAAGGGTTTTCCATTACTCTGTCATTGCGTGAGGAAAGAGGGGGGAAGGAGGGGGGACGCCGCTTGTTTTGCTGCAAAACAGGCCACTGAAGCCCTCCTGCTAGCCATGGCTGTGGAGGGGGAGGGGGTCTACCACCATGCTTGGCTTCAACTGAAAAGTTGAGATAAAATAAAAATGGCAGCTGCACATTTACAGACGAACAGCGCTGTCCAATCATAGCAAGGCAACAGCTGAAATATTGGACAACTGATAATTCAGTCACAAAAAGGGCAGGGTGGAGTATAACATGGCCCTAGTGGGGAGGGGACGGGGGAGGTGAGAGTCATGAAGGGGAACAACATTAGGACCATGTAAAGTGCGTCTGCCACACCCAAACTCAGCAAACTATCAGTGCAGCACACCAGTGATTGTCTCTCTATTGTGATAAACCATCAGTAACATACCAATTTCGTCTGCGTTTTGCTGTAATTCACACAACAGCTGCAGGTCAATACCTGCATTTAGCAAAAGGCCATTCAGATTGCTAGTTTAAATGGTTGATTTACTTTTGCAATCAGTTTTGAAAACTTCTTCCTGAAAAAAACACTAGACTCTGTAGATATCACTGGGGTCTGAGCCCACAGCACACCTGACATCCCTTACAGGCCATAGTAAGGACATACCCAGGAGCACATTTACAGCTACACACAATGCATGAGAATACTTCAAAAACATTCTGGTGACTTAAAGATTAGAAAAAGAACGTCTTTTAGATATTGGCACAACCCCCAATTGCCATCTAACCCCATTTTAGAATCTTTAACAACTCCGTAGGTAGTATAAAGCCAAACTGTCATTCCAAGCATATGTCAATCATGTAAAATCCATCAAAATCTGAATAGTCAAGGGAAAAAACTAACAAAACTTGTCATTAATAATATTATAGGGTGTCCTACGCTTCATCTCCAAAGAACAGCAAGGAAGGCCAAATTCATTTAACGTCAACATCAGCATGCATTTACATCGCCCAAATTAGAGGGCTAACTATTTCAATCCAGAGGGCTAAGTGATGGGATGCAGTTTCAAACAAGACTTTTAACAGCCGTGACAACAAAAATGATGAAGGGCACTGAAGTCCAAACATCTACACTCCTGGGCAAAAACCCAAAAACTGCAAAACATTAAGCTTTTAACTGTCTCAATGGCAAACAATCGGCGAGAAAATTAGCAGGAAAAAAAAATCAAATAAAGTAAGAGTATGGCATAGCTTTTCTCTTTGACTTCCTTTAATGTTTAAGTCATTGTGGGTTAAACTTGGACAGCTTCGCACAGAAAGAAGCATCAGTGTTGTTCTACTCAATGTTAATAGCTTCAGAAAGCTGAGCAGTCATTGAAGAACATTTCCTGGTTTGATTGTGTTTAAATTTTATATCAAACATTTAAATCTTTTCATGATTTTCTTTGCATACAAGAAGATTACGTAAATGAATTTCCCTGTTCCTAGCCCTCGTTCACGGTAGCAACGAGCAGTGATGAGCAAATGGTGGCACACGTCTCAGGAGTCAGCAATCATCTGACCAATGACTTAAGACCATTAAAAGCTTAATATTTTGCAATTTTGGGTTTGGCCCAATTCTTTGCCCAGGTGTGTAGAGCAGTTCAAAAATCAAAAGGGAAGGCGATCGACAGGAGCTTGTTAGCTTATTTGGGACCACAGAGTGGACAGATGACTTAGCCATTTCACAAAAGTTTCCTTTAGTTCACAAGTCCAAGCTGAGCAGAAATCTAGGCCACAGATCTCTAACCAGCAACAACTGGACACCATTTAAGAGTAACCCATTTCTGAAAGATTCTCTTTCACTAAACCAAACAAGTGATTTACCCAGATTATACTGGGACAACCACTTTGTAGAGGAACCCTCTTCAGGGATGTAGAGCTACAGCAGATCGCCACTAAACTGCCCAAAGAAAAACTGCAAAAAAGGCTGAACCTCAGGACCAATCTGGACAGTAAAAGGTGACCATAAATCATGAACAGACATACATTGTCCACGTCACTCTCCAATAACAATACCACAATCCAAAGACTCAAAAAAAAAAAAAAAACTTCTACCATCACTTGTTTAAAATGATTACCTGAATTTTGAAGTACCACCCATGTGCGGTGGGGGACAGAGATACCTGGACCAAGAACTGACTGACACTATAAGCACTGCCCACTCATGGCCAGTGAAAAGCCTCTCCAGCACAAGATCTGTGGTTTCATTTTCAACGACGGGGAAGAGCCTGCATCTCCTCACTGGATCTGCCTTTATTGCTCACCTCGGGGGAGAAATCGAATAATGTGGCCGATTAAAAACCATCTGAAAACTCGAGCTAGTTTTATACCCCTGACTATATTGAAAACACGCGCCAGAAAGGCTTTACTACAGTGGCAAGGCTACGTGGCAGCTTTACAAAACACCAGCATTTGCCAAAAGCATTCTTTTCTGCCTGGCGTTCGAGTGCCACAGAGAAGGTCCCCTATAGAGCTGCTTGAGCACAGAGCCCATCACCGAATTTGCACTGACACCTCAGACCAAGGGACAGCCACTGCAACCCAGAGACACAGGCGACACTACGGGGCAACCTAACCACAAGCAGGCCACCAGCTGCCAGAAACTGCAGAAGCAGAGATTCTATTTGGTTTTAAAGCTGCTATAAACTGCATACGCTCCCTGCTGTCAACATCAGGCAACCTGCACAAGTCCACCAAAGAACATGGGGATAGAGTAACGAGGGAAGACCAGCGAACCAATATGAGCTAGCACACGCCTCTGACTTTGAAGGATCTAATGCTGAAGCTCTGGTCTGCAGCTGCTCTTCTGGTCACCAGCAGTGATTGGAAGATGAAACTGTATTGCAGGACTTGATATCAAATCAAGGTTTGGACCAATATTGCCACCCAGGAAATTAACACATCTGTGGTCTTTGCCTGTCAGCTACATGTCATGCAAAAATTAAATTAAATTGAAAAGTTCCAGTGGATGTACTCAAAATTACATTTACCCAAACCCCAACGAGCTAAGTAGAACAGCTTAACGAGTATTAATATATAGTTCAGGAAATACTTTCTCGCCTCCACGAAGTACCGGCAATAACACAAACTCAAAACATGAAGGTCATCTGGACTGCACCCCGGGAGGCGTTTTGCTACAGGAAACTTGGACATGGCGCTTAACACCATTTACCCATCATACCGTATATGGGTAAAGCTGGAGTGTCAGCAACCAACTGATGAAATGTATACATCTGGAACAGCTCAAATTCAACATACTGAAATCTTCCTTTCCCTTACACATGTGTAGCGGCAGCTGACACTTAAAGAGCTGTAAGCTAGAAATGAGTTCACATGGATGTTGTGTACAACAGACTCACTTGTGGGGGGAGACAGCAAACATATGACAGGGAAGTGTGTACATTTCTCAAGGATAGCCAAAGCGGTCCTCGGTGAGACAAAGCATGTCACGCTCCATTGGAAAAGTTCAAACAGGTGTCAAAAAGTTGCATATCCACGTAGGCTGAACATCAAATTTCTCAGTAAAAAACTACTTTACTCAGGTGAGATCGAGTAGAATAAGTTACGTTACCATTTCTGATACAACTCACTTTAGAGAGCAAATGGAACGCAGACATTTTAGGACAACATATTTTGGGAAAGGGGCAAAGCATTAACTGCTGCTATAAACAAAAGCAACATCACATCCAGGAAAGTGCCCTGCTACCTGTGAAGGAGAGTGATTAAGTTACATTTTAGTAAGCAGCTTACATAGACCACATGGTGTCAAAAGGTTGGAGAATAACCACACAGCTGTAAGAAGAAGCATGAGGAATCACCTGTATGACAGGAGAAAATTCTTGGCTAAAATTGTCCAATAATTTGCCACCACACAAGCAGAGCACTGACTTCTACAGTAGGCAATACTTGGCAAGTCCAAGTTTACCTGAGGCGGCTTCATTCACCTCATTCACTCCCATCAATGCTGTACCACATGGGTACAATCAAATCAGTCAATCGCACTCACAGAGCTGGAATGCTAAACATTTGAAACATCCAATCAGCTCGGCAGACTGCGAGGCCCAACTACTACCTCTCTTAGCACATCACTGCATGCCTAGTCAGTCTCCCCACTACACAAATCTAACATGCTCATTTTGATACCTTTGGCAAAAACGATGTACAGGGTACAATGACTTATTGACCAGCTTACATCACATCTCTCCTCACAGCACTTCAATGCCTTTCTAAGCAAGATTGCGTATTTCAGTACACATCAGCCAAGTGAAGGCAAACATTATGACAAGAGTACAAGGAGGGATAAGCCAAAGAAATTCAGAAGCTATTTAACATTACAACATAAAACATTTCAGACAAAAGCACTCCAGCACCTTCAATACTAAAACACCGAGTTGCGAGACATTAAATGTTCAACCATTCCACTTGTTCTTGTATCCTGGATCGTATGCGGATTAGATTTCATTTAAAAATCTAGCGAACAGCAGAAGACTTGGACCCAACAGCAAAAAGTGTTTTTCAGTAATATGCTACAGAATCCAGAGCGACGTCAGCAACTGCAGCCTGGCTAATCACGAAATAGAAATGAAAAGCTAACACCATCCGTTGAATGCCTTGCATAGACACACAGCTCTGACCACAGAGAAAACAACTTTAGGAAACAAACCCACATTACATTTCCACTGTAGTACAATCCATAAACGTGCAAGGCATAACATAAGAGGATAACCAGGCAGGTTTTAACAGGTTTCTCAGAACAAAACAGAAGAGAAACATTTAACATTTTAGCTATTCTGCAGTCCACAACACTGACTAAAATCAGAAACAACCTGTCAGCTGTACATGGCTATCTTAGTTGTTAAATAGTTTTGCTTCAGGCAGTCCAAAGAGGTACCTATACGTTTCATATGGAGCCACTAAACACACAAGTGTGCCTCTTACATATTTAAAAAGAGCTATTCTACCACGCAGACAAGATACAGAACTGATTGTGCCGGCCAGTAAAACACCCCCACCCCCAGGACTGCCATGTTATGATCCCACATGACAAGGCCTGAAGCCATTAAACACCAGCCATCACCAAGGTGGAGTTTCATCCACCGAGGGGACAGCAGGGCACACCTCAGAGCACTTGAAAGCGACAAAGTTATCCCAAGAAGCCTTTTGACAGACCCACCGTCGACTTGGATTTCACAACAATTTGGCGTCATAAAGATACTGGTTTCGTGGCAAAACATTATTATGATTATTATTATGATTATTATTATTGCCTTAAAAATGGGGGGGGGGGAGGCAGCGTAACGTCTCGACTCCTCAGGTGTTTTGGCGACCCAACCTCGTCCCGGCTCCAGACCCCGGAGCCTCTTCATTATCCCGAGTCAAATTAAAGCTGCCATCTTAGGTTAAAGACGTGGAAGCATCGCCTTTGTGTGTCGACCAAGAGGAGCCGCGGGATGCTGGCCGCACATCGCCAGGCCGGCAGAATAGCGTCCACTCCGTCTTTATTTTAAATGTGTTTTTCAGAAATGCGACTTGCTCTGGCTAAATTAGAAAAAGTGACCGTCCGAGAACCGAGCGTGGGGCAGCGACACACGTCCGGACCGGAGGACCGGGCGCCGGAGAAGGGAGGCTAAAGGTGGCCACTTTAATAAGAAAGTGGGTGGAAAAGTCTTCCGAAGTCGGGGGGGGGGGGATACAGGGGCTTTTAATCCAGATATACTTCAGCAGAAACTTCCAGCAAACTTTGTCTATGAAATCTGCATTTAAACGCCAATTAAAGAGTCATTTAAAAGCAAGGAGCCGCAGACGGGGGGCGACGGAGCGGCCGAAAATCGAATTCGAGCCGAGGGGCCAAAGTGGAGAGAAGCGTCTTTTGTGCGCCGACTGCCGTCTATTGTTTTACAAGTTGCTAGCCGGCTAAGCAGGCTAACTGTGGCCATACTGGGGGGGAAGCAGGGCGTACCTGGCCGCAGGTGTCCTCGCGGCTCCGCTCTTTCTCCGGACCGAATTTCACACGCAGACCCGGCCGAGGACACCCTCACCTCCAGGCGCCCGCGGCTCGGACTTCCTCCGTCCGCCCCTGCAGCCCGATGGCCGACACTCTCTTATAAAGAGTCGCCTCGGCTCCTGTGAGAGCCGACCGGGGCGGAGGGGAATGTCGCCGGGGCGCCCTGACTCACCTCGTGCTTCACCCCCGCCGACCCCCCGCTCCCCAATTTCGGATTGGGAACAAAGTTTTCCCGAGAGCCGGCAGCCGGCTGTTCTTTCCACCGATATCCGCTCAGAGAGGAGGAGGAGGGGGGGACCGAGCCCGTGTGGGACAGGAGATGGTCCACCTCCCGCGGACCCCCGCACTACCGCGGACCAGGAGAACGGGACGGCGGCCACGGCGGCTCTCGGTCCCCCGTAACCCACCCCCCCCCGGTCGAAAAGTTGCCGTCGGGGAGCCTCGACCCCGCCGCTCCCGGCTCACCTCGCCGAGAGACGCCGGTCCGACGGCGGCCGCTCCTCACATGGAACTTTCCACCTTGTCGGGGACGACGAAAGCAGCTCCAGCGCGTCCCGTTAACAAGCAAGAAGGAGAGCAGCGAAGCCCGTCAGCTCGCCGAAACTTTTACTCGCCTATTTGAAGAATTTATTAAAATCAGAGCACGCGCTGCCGTCTCCACCTCGGCTCCCGGCGCGGTTCACGCGACACCGGGAAATAAAGTCACTCACCCGATACTAGCCGTCCAGCTTAGTGGCCAGGTCACTTCGGGCTTGTGTTAAATAAAGTGTTCTTAGTGTGTATCTCCAGCTGCGTGCGATTTATCGGCCACTCTGCCGACATGTAAGCGCTCGGACCTTCGTCAGTTTCAGCGTCTCCCGTGCCGTGCTCGCCGACTCGCTCTCCCGCTCCTTTGTGTTAATTTCACTCGATTCAAGTTTAATCCAATCGATCCCGGCGGCCCCGCGCTCTCGATTCCCTGAGCCTCTTCCACAGGCGAGGAAGCGCGCTCGCGTCTCTCGCCCGGTCACGTGCGTGCGCGCGAACGACCCCCCGGGTGCTGACGCAACCGCGTTATTGTTGTTATCGTTGTGATTGTCGCGGTCGTGAGAGGCGCGCACGGTGAGACCACGGCGAGAAGTAGCTGTCGCTCGACCTGCTGCAAGCGGTCTGCAGCTGGGAAAAAAGTGCGCTTCGGTCCCACGGTGCGGCTAAAAATGTTTATGTGTGTGTTTAATAAAATAAAACTTTGTCATGATTACACTTCACAGTGGAATTACACACATGGTTTACTGGAATAACTTTAATGTTATGTACGAGACATACACGTTTTTATTCCATGTCTTTAAGTTATTCTTATATAGTCAAAGCAGATGTAACCTCATGTATCACATTGCAAGTTTCTCAAGGTGGTTTCTTTGGCTCCAATATGAGTTTCCTCCAACAGTCAAAAAGCATGCTTTACATGTAAGTGTGTGAGTTGAATTGCTGAGAACTGGTATTAGACTGGTAACATTATGCTCCAATAGAGTCTGGGTCACCATGACTCTGACTGCACCAGTGTAAAAAAGAATGGATGTAAAGACACAAATTATTCATTCATAGCAAAAATGTGTGTTGTCTGATCTCTACTATAATGAAATCACCAAGCTACAGTAAACTTAAAGCTGGCAACAAAAAAAAAGACACTATGCAAAGCATCTCAGTATAAAGGAGTATGATTATATAGTAATGTTGGCCATGCTATAAAAACAAACTCTATACATCATCCAAGGCTTCTGCACTCAAGAATACTCATCAGGCTATAATTATGTTTGCAGAGGTTATACTGTCAAACAGATGATGCACAAAGTGTATACTGTTAATATGTATAATCTTGCTTGTGACTTAAGCACCTAATTTTATCATTTCAGAATGGTTATCATTTCCAGACTTTTGGACTATAGTTCACTTCTTTCCAGTTGGTGCAAAGTTATCTCTTTTTACTTTTTTTGAGAATAACGTTTGCACCTTTCCCTGGTATCCTATCCAGGGTGTACCCCAGGCTTGTGCCCTGTGCTGCCTGGGATAGGCTCCAGACCCTCCCCTCAAACCTGGATGAGCAGTAAGAAGATGGATTGATTTCCATCTATGTATCTATTTCCCCTTTATATTTTCTGTGGCATTGTTCTCTTTAAGTGAACTTTGTGACGTGTTTTTGTCCTCCCTTAAATTTTCACTGCTTTTGTCCCTGAAGTACCGGTGAAAACACCTGCTTGAACTCAGAAGTTTGTTTTTATGGACAAGTACTTAAAATCACATTTAAGGTGCAATAATATTCAGAAAAGAACTTTTTTTGCATTCTTTTCATAGCTATGTAGGTATTAAACATTCACGTTGTACATCTCTATATAATGTTTTGCTATATGAGCTGATTTTGTCACCAGTTTAACGATGTGTTAACATTTTACTACACATGGAATTTTGCATTTTACTTTTGCCCACTGAGGAAAGAATCGTCAGAAATTATGGTGTCACTATGGCTAAGAATAAGACAAAATAAGGACCATATTAACAGGTTGCAGAGAACAGAAGACTAACATGAAGTTCCATCATAATGATTGACAGTTACCAAATTTGATACAATATAAGCAACATCTATGAAGACATTTCTTTTTGTCCATATAAATAAATAAAAACGATTTTAATCTTTCTGCTTCAAGGAGGTGCATATAGCTGAAAAGTAATCAGTGAACAATTAAGAGTTTTTTTTTTTTGTTTTATTCTGTTGTTACAAGTCGATATTTGGACTAGTCCTGTACTGATAGTACTCAGTCGATTACTGATCATCTAAACAAGTAAAAGTGGAAAAGCCCCCTTGAGTACACGTGAAAGCAGCTTGTACAAAAAAGTAACCTTACAGGTGTTTTAATTAATTTTACTAGTCAGGGCCGAAGCTGCTTAAACGCTTTGAACAAAACCAGCTAGGCAGAAAAATGTGAAATATCGTACATATGCCTGTTTAGGCATGAATTTCAGGACAGGCGTCCATTTGCAGTTCGCTCACGCGACCCTTCTTTCGAATTTCAGCGCCATCCGAGCGCGCCGCACTCCCACCCCCACTGCATGCGCGGGCACGCGCTCCCTGAAATTCCCCGGAGATGCGGGCGACGGCATGGAGCACGCCGCTTGCCATTCAACACTTTACACGCCGAAAAAGTGCTACAAAGCACTCGCTTCGCCACCTGTTTACTTTGAACATGCGCGATGTGGGAAAACTAAGGGCAAACTGTGACTCAAGTATAGATTTAAACGGTTTATCTGTTTACTGAGGATTTCTTTTTAAAAGCTGCCCTTCCTGGCGTCGGGCCAATCCAGTTTACACGTAACACGCACCTCCTCCGTAACCCGGATGTCTCTTTCATCATCATTAGTTGCTTATCATAACCTGGCCTGCAGAACTATTTAAAGAAACAGGCGCTTAAAAACAACGCGCTGTACTCTTTGAAAAGGAGCACGTCTGTCGTCATAATTTGTGTTTTCCTTGCAAAACAACTTAAACAAAACAATGTAAAACTTTTAAAAACAATAATCCTGCCTATATTCACAAGAAAATTCATGCATTTTTTGGGTGTTTATTTGTCTTATTATGAAGTACCGCTTTGGTACTTGTTTTGAATTCCTAACATTTTTGCATTTTTAAGCACATACACATATCCACCCTGTAGTGATGTTAGAGCATCTTTTGCACATAAAGCGGATTTCTTTTCACTTGATTTTTAACTTTTACGAACACCTGGCTTGAGTTAGGCGTAGCTTTCACATCACCCGATTGATGTCAAAGACAACTAGAGAATTCCGGAGATACCATTGGTGTTCTTCGTGAGGCGCACAGATTGCACAAGATACGTTTGCCGTTCACTACATTTCACTAAGCATGACCGTCCACCCTGTACGTCACGGAGAGTTAAAGTTAAATTGTATGTATGTGAAATACAACGTAGAAAAGCGCCGGGTATTGTACACACCAAAATAGTATAATGGTAAAACAGTGCAATTTTCTGCACCACAACCTGGAGTTTTCCTTCACTTAATGTACCAATACCTGATAAATAACTACCTGGAACTGTTAAGAATTTATCTTCAAGCTCGCTCGCAATTTCTTAGACAACAATAATTCATACTTTTTGTATAAGTTGCTTAATATCCATTCATCTTTCAGAATCATTATCCGGCGTACGTTGCAGTGAGCCTGAAGCCCTTCCCAGGAGGTACCAGACACCTTGGAAGGGATGTCAGCCTATTCCAGGGAAGGTATTCATACATACAATCCTACCCTAAAGGCAGTTTAGACATCAATTGAGTGTCTTTGGACGGTGAGAGGAAACCAGTGTACCTGGGAAGAAAAAGAAAAAAAAAAATACAGAACAAGACAAACATGCTAACTTGGAAATGCGAAACACACACAGGGCATCCTGGTGATGAGAGGCGAACCACCATATCATCAAGTTACCAAGTGTTCTTTGGTCAAAACTGAAAACAGGAAGTTTGCTGGGCTGAAAATGTCAAGTCATAATTTTTTTTACCTAGAATGAAAAAAAGCACAAATTGTACTTGGATTTGCAAGGTCAACTATCTTACATATACTTATGGATTCACTCCAGTAGAAACTCCATTTGGGACCTTAAGCTGTCTTTGGCATCAATATACATTGCTCTAAATTTTGTAATATAAACACCAACTGTCCACTGCTGTCACAGAATGGCTGATGACCTTTCATTCAAGATTAGACTTCCCTAGTGCAAGCAACCTCCCCACAGACATATCCTGTGTGTGTAAGTGCTCTCAACTATGTGACACAGAGGTGTGTTTAGACAATAGAAAATGGATTCCGGCCAAAGCATGTGAGCCAATAAGTGAGGACATACTCATTGTGCCCTTGCAATATTCTGGCCAATCTGAAATGAAAATGAAATGAAACTTTGTTTTCCATTTAAACAAGTACATTGGAATATGGTTTTCCACATAACCCATCATGCACTCAGTTAGACACACATAAATAAGCACAGGGTCAGCCATTTATCCCGCTTTGCTGTTAAGGGGTTTGCTCAAGGGTCAAATTGGCTCTTTGCTACCTGTGGGATTCGAACCAGCAACTTTCCAGTCACATACCTTTCTACCCATAGTTGCTTTTGTCCAAGGGTTTATGTGGACAAAGAGGAAACCAACTCCCTTACATTTTGGGGGGAGAAGCCAGTGATATGGTATGTACTGGACGATATTAATGAGCAGCCAACAGCAATGTCACCGAAACCACATGTACATTTCACATACAAGATATTATCAAGGTTTATTGTTGGTAGTATAAAATCAGTCACAAAACATATAAAAGGTGTTGTATAGACAATGTGTGCTTTGCAAACAAGTTGTGTGCATAATTTTTTCTGTTACTGGAAATCGTTTCACATTTGTGGTATTCTCTTTTTAATGTAATTAACAAGAGTAATAGGAATTTACAAGTGGAATCTTAATCAACGGGACTCACCCCAGGAGGGTTTCAATTAAATTAATAATAAGCAATATCATGCATCAGCATGGCTCTCAACGATAGATGAATCCCAAGCACAATGCCTCTTGAGCGTTAGAGAGCAACACAAATTATACAACGACCGCTGTGGCATCATCTTTTGCTTTGCCTCATACCGTATGGTAGAGATGAGACGAATCGCCACCTTCCTTGAAGATAAATCACACTCCCCCACTGACCTGATAAAGATCAGACACGTCTGTGCTGCCATTTTTTTTCTCCTCCTTGCAGAGGGTCCACCTGTCAACACCTGAACCCTACACCATAAAAGTTGTCCCCCCCCCCAATGGATTTAAATAAGCAAAAGGAATGTGGCCGACGACAGTTATGGTTCCGAACAGGAGCCATTTTTGAAATACTAACAAATTAATCATCAGTGTGCCGTCCATTACGTGGAACCAAGACGCATCATGGGACCCTGTACGCCTACAGACCACCTTCCCCAAAATCACAAGATCGCTGCAGCTTTAAAAAGCAGAATCCACACTCAGCATTCTGACAAAAAGGCATACATTCTTTAATTTTTACATTTTAATCCAGACAGATGGAACTTTATTTAGACTTACTGGATAATAAGGTGTAATTGAGTCAGGATATTCAGTTGATATACCGTCTTTGCAAGTAACTAGTGTGTTTATTTACAACCATATGGATATGTGTATGTATGTACAAATGATCACTCACACAAATACATATTAAATGTAGTGTGTGTATATTTAAAGGTATCCATACATACTAATTATTTCTTAAGTTAACCACAGGGATTGTTTTAATTTATTGTTGTACATTTCAGGTATCAACACAGCAAATAAAGTTCAGGGTCACAAAGATACAGGTTTGGCTTTTTATCAAACCCCTCTCACAATAGACAAGATGTTCACTGTATAACAATAGGACAGAACACGGTGCCAGAAAAAGCAAGTCTGTACACAATCACGCATCTACGTTAATGTCCATCTGTGGTGAGATTCTGTAGAAGATTAACCTGAAAGTTGAATTCTTAAAAAAAAAAAAAAAAAAACACCACAAAAAAAAAAAAAAGATATGCAGATACACCAGTATGCATCATTCCAAGACTTGAGGGGGGATCTGCATCTTTAAGGCAAAAAAGCTGATCCATCTCTCGAGATGTGATTACAGAGCACAAGGTTTGGCATTAAGATAGATGAAGAACATGAAGCCAACGCCGCTATACAGCGAGCAGGTTTGGGGATTACTGGGGAGATAAGGGGAAGGCAGATGGCATGACCAAAACTAAAGAGAGGCAGGGAACACAGGTGACATTTCAGAAGTGTGTCACCAGCTACAGCAATACTGTTTCATTTCCCAGCTCGATGGACTTCAGCAAAGTACGTATAGCTTGGTCAAGATATGCCAGTGAGACTATAACTTATATACAAAATGATAAATACAGAATTAAAAGTCCCATTCCCCCCAGAAAAGAAAATGGCTGGCATCTCTCAGGAAATGTTTGCTTTATTATTTTTTTAAATGTTGTTTTAGATAACTGGAGACGGCCAGGAACTTCCTCCACATAAACTGATTAAAATACTCAAGATGGTCTTAGTGTTTCAAACAATTTAGCTTTGAAGTCGAGGGCTCAAAGAACACAGGTCAAAAAGAAAGAATAATAAAAATCAATAACCACAAGTGACGACAAATTAAACGTGAGTAGGTCAGGGGCAGGATCCTCCAGAAGCTGTCTAAGTTGACAGTTAAACCATTTCTGCCGGAGGCCAAACGGGCCTGGGAACTAGACGGGGATTGTGTAGGACTTGGCTTCGCTCTCCAAGGACGGCCATCTAGCAAACGGGTCGACTTGAGGTGCTGTGGGGCTCAGGGAGGTTAAGAAAAAGGTTAGTACGCCCAAGCAGTCAAGGAGAAGCCCGCTGGCCTCAGCAGCAACCCCCGCCAGCCTGCTGACCCCCCTGGTTGCCCCCCAGCGTGGCATTGGTGGCAGCGTGCTGAGGTCCAATCTTGATGCCATTTGCCTGTGGGGGGAAGACAGAGAGCAAGGAGCAGGTGAGGCAGGTGCACCCCTGCTGCATGTTCTGTAGGTATAACACACACAAAATTTTACCCCACTTATTTTATTTCCCCAGTTTTCAGACAAGAGGAGGGAAACGAAAAAGAATAACAGTGGAGGTTAACAAACAGAAACTGGAGGGTTGGACTGGTCCTCGCAGTCCACCATAAATGTCACGATTTCGGACAGAGCTGTGGAGGAGAAGGGCACGGGAGTGGGCCATGTCATCAATAATTTCTGTAGAAAGCCAAAGACGTGGCAGTGCGCCAGCCACACACACACACACACACACACACACAAGCCCCCATAACCCATTCATCTCTCACATACAAACGCTAGCCCCCACAACTCATTCATCCCACACACACACACACACACACACACACACACACACGTGCTTCCCTGAGTGGACTGCAGGTTAAAAAAAAAAAAACAGCTCTCTCCCAGAAGTAACACAGTAGTCTCTCAAATTAAGCTCTTAAGGAAACCCGGTGTCACACTAAATCTCAGATTTATAGAGCTTGGCAGAGGGTTTCACTACAACCAGTAGCCCTGGGGTTTCTGGCACAGCCGCTCTATTGACATCAGCTGACGCGGTTTTGACTTTGTGCCTCGACTTCCTCTTCACGCCCACCCGCTCTCTGGGCCTAATAAAAAGCATACCCGATAGCTGCTCGGGTCTCACCTCATCTAAGCAGCCAGTAACCCTGTAAGACGTTACCGAGTAGTTATGGCTTGGCCACCTGCCAGCCAGGCAGCAGTTACAAGCTTCCCTTTCGACGGCGGACACAGCGGACAGAAATAAACGCGCCGTCATTACGAAATGCACAAATTTCGCCTCCCTCCCCGGAGTCAGACGCACTATTACAAAATCACATTCTGACTCACTGCTCACTAGACATAAAGAAGCAAATAGAATGATGACTATGTAACCAGACTTGTGATGGTAAAATTTGGTTCTGTCTGGCCATGGCCACCAGGGCGTACACATGGCTCTGGGCGTTAGCACTTCATATATTGGGTTTAGGATGTACAGACGGAGGTGGATTCACATTTTGAGAAACTAATGCATTATTTTTGAAGTAACGCTTAAAATAGGAACTGCGTTGCACTACAGTTGCAGTCTTCTGCCTAAAAAAAGAGATCACCCCAAAGTGACAAACGTTAGTCCCTGAGAAAAGGCCTACACAGCTTTTGCTGAGCGTTTCAGTGGTGTGGATCATGAGTAAAGGATGAGAGGTTCACATTGGTGAGAGGTCGCGATCAAGGCACTTCCAGCACAGAGTGCTCTGGATAGCCTGCCAACGTCTGGTGTCCAATTTTGTTTACACGGCTACTGTCTCCCGTGCTTATAACCCTCCGGGGGGACAGGAGTCTGCACAAATTAAGCAAATTAAAAAAAGAGAATCCAAAAAGGCAAAATGACGCAGATCATGCACATCTATCGTAAAAATAGATTTTTACAGCCTGCATCAGGACGCTTCCAGGGACAGACTGGCAGATTTTCCACTCTGGATGACCTACCAAATATTTTACTGACATCACCTGGATAGGAATTCAGTGATTACCTCAGCTGTCTCTAAGAGCCAAAGTAAACTTTTGGTCTGTGAAAAGTTTTCTATTATCTGACCTGCTCAGGTTACAAGATGAGCACGGAATGTAACAGGAAGCTGACCATAAATAAAGCCGGGGGCATTTGTTTAGAAATGTGTAGATGCCTGAGGTCAGTGTCGTGCGATAGAGATCGAGCTCCCAGTATGTTATTGAGCTGGGGGGCAGGGCCCCAACAAAGTCTTCCGTCCTCAGCGGTGCAGTGCTTGCCCACAGAGGGCCGGCCCTCAGCCGGAGACCCCCAAGGACCTAGCCCCACCTCCCCCTCCAGCTGCTGATCTCACACTCCGCAGATGCGTCCGGGAGACGGAGAAACAGGAGCACTTGGCCGGTCACCTGTGGGCTTAAGAGGCCCCAAATAAAGAAGGTCACAGCCTCCACACCTGCGGTGGTTAGTCAGCAGGTGACGGTGTCACCTCGAGTGTCGCTGCAAATCGGCCTTCCGACCTCGGAAGAAATATTAAAACGAATAGGCAGAGGAGACTGAAACAACAGCAAGCTGACTGAAAAACGACACTGCAAACGTACACACGGAGAATTCAAGATCCAAAAGCGTGTGGCATACACAGAACAGCAATGAACACCCTTTACAGATGTGTGTGTGTTTAATAAACACTGCTGCGACAGGTACCAAAAAACAACAACAACAACAACACACACCTCATTGTTTATATCGAAGATGCCTTCTTGAATCTTCTCGTATATCTCCTTGGCTGTGTTGATGAACGCCTACGGCAAAAAGAAAGTGACAACATTCAATAATTACACAACACATGTAGGGGAGCTACAGGAAAGACGGGCGTGGCATCGAGACATGCTTACGTAAAACTGACATGGTAAAACGTCGGGGAGAAAAGCTGCCGCGGGAGCAGAACACAGAGAGCAGCACATATAAACTTTGGTGAGGAATGTGAACACAGCCTGCCACCCCCG
>JAACJT020000064.1:11156888-11186008 GCA_009936485.2 Gymnarchus niloticus | reverse complement strand
ACGGGAAAAGCCTCCCCAACCCCGCCCCAACACGCCGTACCAGGGTGGCCCCCCGTTCCTCCCACCCTACCCCGCCCCCCCCCCCCCCCCACCCACCCCCCCGCTGCCCGCCACCTTAAAGCTACAGAAGCCCTGGCCTACTGCCATCCATTTCAAAGCACCATTTTAACTACCACAGAACCACTGTCTCAGCCACTTGTTTCTAGGGGGCGAAGCATGATTGTGCCGATTCAACAGTAGTTATGCAGCACCTCGGAAAAGCTTAGGAAAATTCCTACACCCCTTTTACATGCTGCGAGCACACTTTCATGTTTTAGCCCTTAGAGTCGCCCCAGCAAAGCCTCAGAACCTTCAATCGGGTGGAATCTGACTGGGAATTTTCATTAACTGAACACTGTGGCAGGAAGAACCATAAATGGTCTGGACTTAGAGAAGAGGGTTAAAGTGAAGAGTCTGACCACGATAAGAATGCAAAGAAGCCACACTTCAGGACTCCACCATGTTTCTCGTTAGGCAGATCTTACACGGCAGAGGCACCCACAGGACTGACAAGACACTGGTGGGTTTGGCAGCATACATCAGGGAGCACCGCTATTCAGAGCTATCACCACAACAGGCGGCCAAACTGACAACGCACAGGAAACAAAGCTTCAAATTCCACTGTAATAATATCACTAAATGAGCAGCAGCAACAATAACCACAGCAGGGGTCAGTATTTCAGTTTCAAGATGAATCGGGCCTACAGCCGGAGCCTCTCAGAAATTGCTCCATTCAGACATGAGAGGCACTCAGGGTCTACTGTGCAGAGCGGATTTGGACTCAAAAGGCACTGAAGCTGAGGGTTCGACACGGTAGGGTAAACAATCAACCATTCAATGGCTGAAAGCTGAAGAACCTTTCCTTAAGACGGGAAGACGCACACTTATCGTGACAAACATGGATCAGCTGTTTGCGTCCGCCATTAAGGAGACATTAAGACATTCATGTTTCCCAGGGCAACAGCTGTTGCTAAGCAATAACTAGATCTGATCAATACTACAAACACAAACCACAGAGCTGTAATACATTCAACCATGTCAGGTACTCTGCTAAGCATTACTTACCCAGCTAAGGGTTCTTCTATAATCAAATTGGGTTCTAAAAATGCCAGGTGGCAGGGTAACTCACAGCCTAGCATCAAAGTGTTTTGTATGCTTTCCGCATTAGAATCTTAAATTTTTTTTTGATCAGAGGTTAATCAGTGGAACAACGTACTCAGGATACATTTTGACCAACAAGTCAAACGCAGGCAGTTACAAGAGCAGAAAAAAGGCAAAGCACAAGTGAGTCAGCTCTGGCACAGCCTGAGTGGCGCTGGCATTATTAATATTATTTTTTATTATTATTAGACATGAGCAGTTAAGTGTGAGAGTCCTGACAAAAAAGGTCCAGGAGCTGAATGTAGACTGACACAGAGCAAAATATAAGAGGATTTATAAAAGGCACTTATTATTATTAAAAAAAGGCATATTAAACTGGGGGGAAACATCCACATACGTAAAAGGAAACGAGGCAATAAATCACTTTAATTCTGGTGTAAAGGTCACGCGGGTAGCTTTGATAAAGGACAGGACAGGCGGTCCGATAAACGGGAGGCCCCACTTCCATTGAAAAAGACGATTTCGGACAGACTCGGCGCCGCTAAAAGACACCAGGCTCACACAGCCTCATAAGCAAAGAGGGCTGTTCCTTATCTGTACAGAAGGCGGTGCTCTAACACCTCACACACAGATGGTAATTCACCTGCTGCAGGCCACACGGTTATCCTTGGTTAATGGCTTAACTTACAGCTGACGGACAGACACGGCCTAAGACATCTTCCTTCAGTCTGCCTCTCAAAACCATTCATTTCAGGCAAGTGATCCAAGACCAAAAACAGTTTAAAAACAACCCAGCCATCTCCCACCAATTAACCCAGCACTTCTAGCTCACGTGAGCAGCTCATGTTGAAAGTTGACCGTTTTCCCCGATTCCTCCCATCATCAGCGGCCTACGCCTCTATTCTAGATAACGCGGAGCTTTGACAAGCGTCACACCGGCCACGCAACCACCCTGGAACGCCGCCGGCAGACGGGATCGCATTTCAGGGATCACGTGAGGACAGTGAAGTTGAGCTACAGCCGGCCTGCGAATACTCAGGCTGAGGGTAACTATGACGTCATGGCACAGAAATCCGCAGACTTTTCCGAGCTCTGGCAGCACCAGAGGCCACCCATTTCATCACCGGGTGTACATAAACCATCCCTGACATGGCAGTTTGGCCGTTTGAATTGCGGCACAGCTCCACCACTTCTGACGTTTGCTTTTAATACGACAGATTATCCCAGGTGAATGCTGACTGCCAACATAGCGTGAAGCAAGGCCCAGGGATCCCGCAGACCTGTGTATGGGGATCTACTTGAGGAACGATGCCCGGTAAACACGACACCAAGGACACTTGCAGCCAGGACCTGGGGAATCTATGAGCCCTGGGCATTGATGCAGTGTCAGCAAAACGTTTGACAAAGAGGAACCTGGGAAACCTGCACCCTGGGCCCTGATGAAATAAATGTTAGGAAAACATTTTTCAAGGCAGAAGGTCAAAATATATGCATTATATTTGCAAAGAGCAGAATTCTGTTATTGTTAAATAACACAGCAGTAATGCATGCATTTCCTTATTTTATTCTGCAACTGAAAAAAAAAAACGAAAGTGTTGAACATTTTAGATGATAATCTGTATCTTCAAAGTGGAATACAGATTACAAGTCCCTGGTCAAGCATTTATGCAACTCAGAAGAAGGGCAAGAGAATCGTAAAACGCATCTGAACGGACGACGGCGACAGAGAGGTCTGATTTATCTATGACTTTTTTTTTTTTTTTTAATTGCAGTCCAGAGTGACTTACATAGATCACTTAAACTTACATATTTGTACCGTTAGAAATTCAGGTTAAGCGTCTTTTTCCACAAGGAGACACTAACACTTTGAGAATTAGTCTTACTTTAGGCCGAAGCAAGTCCCATACTCTACACACAACAGGCTATGTAATGCTTACGGTTTTCAAAAACGGCATCAGTAGATAAATACACAAGTATTTATTATTACATGTGCAAAAATTCAAGTATCACTATACAGGTACCTACAACTTCAGACCAGACCGCAGATTAGAGGTTTATTCCAAATTCTCCCTGTGGTGTAGCTGTGACTGTTTTAAGATCCAGCACTAGACAATGATCAATAAATAAATCTTGTACACAGCTATGCACATCATACACAGCGGTCACTGTATGTACACACTGTTTTTTAATTTATACATTCCCTGTACATTCTCTGTATTGGATATTTATATCCATGTGTATGGTGTTATGTGTAGCCTATACATCATGTGTATATATGCGATATGTAAGCTGAATTCTACCACAAGAATTTCAGTACATGGCTAACTGCGTATGAACTCCGCAACATGAACACTTTAGTAGCCAAGCCAGGTGAGTCTGAGAGCTTTAAAACCCGCATAGTCAAACTATGAGCTTAATGGACTCCTACCTTTCGGAATTTATCATCAGTATGTTTTTACTTCTCCTTAGGATCACCAACCAAGAACACTGCAGTATGTACCTGGGGTTTTTTTTGTACTAGTGAAACACGCACTTCCACACAGAGTCGGAGTACAGGCAACTCCAAATGGTGTTTGGTAACAAAGCCACGCAGAAACTTAAGGTGGCCGAGACTCTGGGGCAGACCAGGCTTCAGGCACCACATTCAGGTTGGTGTAAAACAATGAAGGAGCGGGCAGCCTAGTGCCAAGACACCAAACCTCCAACAGCCCGGTGCATGTGACTCTGCAGCTTGATAGCTACTTAAACTTAACACCCTCCAAAGAAATGTGTGAACGCCATAAGGCACTGGGAAGATATCACTTCCATATGGGAATCGAGGAGTGCTCCAGATCAAGAGAGTAACAGGAACAGCCAAGCACTGCAGCCACAGGACATATTAAAGGGGCAGCACTGTACGGCACTAAGGGTACCACTAGCCGGGCCGATAAATTACAGTGGGCTCTGCTTTACAACTTAGCCACCAAGTGATTATCAATGAAGCATCTGTCTTCCTGACACAGGTGAAGGATCTGCTATGAAGCTCACACAGCTTGGGGAGGAGTGTTCCATCACAGCACATACAGTACGACATGAGCTCGAAGGAGGATGTCCTGAGGCTCTTCCGGCCTTTCGCTGGACCACATTCTACCTGGCAGGTACGAGTGACGCTTTGGCCGAAGTCTTACAGTCGTCCCGCTGCACGATTTCTCAAGAGAGTAAAATGTCAGAGCAAGGAATAACATCGCAGATCAAGAGAATCATTTTCACTGCTGAGTGACAGTAAAGTCACTCAAATCATCTGTCATCTCTGCTCAAAGGTGCCTTGATAGGGACGCTCTACAAACAGGTAGCATCGAATAAAACAATATGGTCATTTTGTTATACTTTCTACTGGACATAACTTGGTCAGTCGAATGTAAATTTGGGGAGTTTATAAACACAAAGTGTTACACTACAGCCTCCTGCCAGCCCCGTCCAGGATTAGCGACTGGTAGGTGGGTGGATGGATGGATGGATGGATGGATGCACAGACCACAGCCATCAGAAGACAAACAGCCTCACGTGTGCCGCAAAAACACTGAGGAGGTACAGAAAATCCGCCATCCGAGATCAGGGCAGCGGCTGTTTATTTACCGCCAGCCCGCGAAATAAACACGCACATCTGACGGCGGACCTGCGAGCCAAGGGCTCCTATTACCCAGCCGACCCGAGGGAGGGAGGGAGGGAGGGAGGGAGGGAGACAGCCAGCCGGTACCAGGGGGAGATCCGCCGACACTGCCGTCTCCACCACGAGCATCCGGGCTGTCGCGACACCTCACGTAAACAGCCGTTTTTCCTCCTATGGCATCATCCGTCAGGGAGCCATTTTTAAAACCCTGTGTGATTGGGTTTTTTTTTTTTTTTTCCTGGGTCCAGCATCCATCGGCCCCTCGCCGCCTTAACAGCTCTTCGGTTCACCCCAGTCAGACTGGCGGCACATTAGTAAGGGCAAATGCAACTCTCATAATATTACGGCGATTTCAGGGTGATTATTTAGGCTGCTCCTCTGAAGCGTTACGCCGTGCCCCCACCCTCGTCTCCCTGCTTTCACCACGTCATTGACTCCAACACTGCGGAAATAAGAACCATAGAAAAACGCCTTCCCCGCTTACCCGTATCACCGATGATGATGTATTTGAAAAGGTACGCGTAGGCCATAGCAGCTAGATGGTGCCTTGGGCAGTCCTCTCGGTGCTACTGTGACTTTCCTACTTGTTAACACGTTCGCAAACGCCCGATTTAGTAACTGCCGTGCGCTTCGCCAAGTCTCTTTCGCTGCGACGCAAAGAAGCAAAACACCTCAGCGCTCCGGTTCACGACGTTGTACGCAATACGGTGTGACGTCGTGCGTAAGTACGTCGTACGCCGGCGCTGCGCAGGACTAATATTTGCCCGAAGGTGGTGGGGTTTTAAATTTGTGCTCCAAACTTTCTGACAGGTTTCCAAAAGTTAAGCAGTATGCTTCTTACGTTCTGATAATTTATTTGAAGAGGCTGATTTACAGTGATATTAATATGACACGTCGGACAATAATTGTACTGTAGGCGAAAGTTGTTATTTTAGTGTTATTATTACTGGTTATTCGTTATGTATTATTTTATATATGTATTATATATGTGGAGGACGCCAAAATTTCATCCAGAGCTTTAAGTTCTTGTATCTTTTATTTTGAAGAGTGTCTTACGCTGGCACTCATATCTACGCTACGCGGGCACGTAGAGCCTGCGTGTGGTCTTCGTGGGCGTTGAAAAAGGTGTTAGCGGGAAAGAGAGACGACGCTGGCAATTTTCTTTTTTTTTTTTTCGCGGGGTCCTCGTGCTTATGTGTTGACAGAAAAACCCGTTTTTCTCGCAGGAGCCCTAAAACTAGGGCACAAAGCCGTGTTTTCGGTTTACATTTTATGCGGACATGGATTCGTGAAGTTTTCAGTGTTTCTTTTGCCGAGTGGAGAAGGCGAGGCAGCCGGTGACCAGCGCGCGCTCTGTGGCGGTGGTGTGTACTGCAGCGCCTTGTAGGGACAGGTGTAGGTGTTACCTGGAAGACTGCCTAAATGACAGGGTCTGAGTCACCACACCCAGTGTTTTAGCCGCAGTACTCCCAGGTGAGAGTATGTTGGTGTCTGTCTTGCTGCAAAGCTCTAGAAGGATAAGTGTGTTTTCTAAAGATGTGGAAAGGGGGCTTCAGTGGGTGCAGGAGACATGGAGGCCAGCTGAAGTGTGTGGTCTATGCTAGAATGTCTATCTGACCACCTACACCTGACCCCTACAAGGTGCTGCAGTACACACCACCGCCACATATATAATTACCTTATCACATCAAAAAGCCTGTTCACTGCAAAATGTAAAACGGGTTAGTAATACTTAACTAAGACCAAAGCAAAAAGTAGCATAAATACAACCACAAGCGGTGATAAGGGGGTTCAAGCACATTTGCATCAAGGGGGAAATGGAAGGATGGAGGGAAGGACAAAGATATTGATGGAAATGTAAGCTGATGAACACTTTAATGATAGATGGTACTGATGAGTAATATTACAGCAGTCTGGACAAACTGGAGACAAGTAGAATACGGCATGCTACAGGAAGCAAACAGGAACTCGTAGCAGAAGGAGACTCAAAACGGAATTGTGTGAATTGCATTTTGGTAAGTCGTGAGCCAAGGAATCAGAAAGCAAAAGAGTTTTGATTGCATGTATCAAAAGTTGAGGTATTTGCCATAATCTACCTAAGCATAGATGCTTTAATTGTTATGCCCCGTAATAGTGGAAGGAGGTGCCCTTCCATGCAGGCGTTATAACTGTTTAATCGAAATGCGGTGAAGTAGGTACAGTATGAGTGTGGCATGCAGTGAAGATTTTTTTTGGTAATTTGGTGATTTTCTCTCCCCCAGTTCTGCATGTGGAGTTTTTATGTTCTTGTGTTTGTGTGTGGTGATTCCTCCATGTTTCCTGTGTGTTCCATGTATGCCCTGTGATGAACTGCCATCACTTCCAGGGTGTCCCTTGCCTTGTGTCCTGTGGTTCTGGAATAGGATCCAGGCTTGCTACAACTCTGCACTGGAAGATGGATAATAAACTCATATATAAAGCAATGATTTCATTCATTTCTCTGAGACCAGAATTCTTAATGTTAGATAAGATCCAAAGTCTGTTACCAGGGTTTTACAGCAGCTGGATCAATAATGCATCAATTGCTAATGTCAATGCCACACATGTTAGGGATTTTGAGCTGATGATTCTTATTATAAGAAACAAACTGGCTACACAGCTCTAAACCATCTTTTTGTTATTGGTAACTAGTATGTTCATTGTTTATGGCATTTATGGATATCTTTTGGATTTCATAAGACAGATCTAATCAGTTCCCCACTCAGGTATCTAATCTGTAATAATATAATCTAGTTCTCTTACCTCTACACCTCATCTTAAGTCTTTCAGTTTCATCAAAATATCATAATATATTTAGCATGTGGCTCTGTCTGGCTGCTTTCCTTGCCTGTCAGCTGTGGATTTCCACTAGTTTCAATGTTGGGTCCAAGAAGGCATTCTGTTTTTCTCATCTATGGAGAGATGCACACTGTCTACGGATGGCATGGTTCCTGCATTTTATATGTGATTTGAAACAGTGTGTATCTTAGGGATTTGTTTTTCTTCTGTAGTCTAGTGCCTTGATTGACGTGAATCTGAGAAATGGCGTATAAAGGAAGCAGGGAGGCCTCTTCAGACATCGTTTTAAGGAATGATCGTATGCTCCCTACCCTTGACTGGCCTTCGGTCTGAGTGGACATGGGCCCTGATCCGAGATCAGTTTCAGTGCTGTCACCACAACGCGGAACCTCATCACCCCTGTCTGGCCTTTGGTCCGAGTGGACATGGGCCAGGTCAGTTTCAGTGCTGTCATTACAGTGTTGTCTGGCTGCCCCGTTTACTTCTTTCTCTGCCTCAGACTGTCTGATTGTGAGCTAACAGATCATCAGTTGGACTCAGACAGTCAGTCTGTGATGGCATTGATGGATTGGTTTGCATTGTGGTACTGTCTGCTACACTGGTCCAGTCATTCATTTGTTCAGTCTGTCAGCTGGATAACCAGACTATGATCACTCTGATGTCATCAAGACACTTTTGTACACTTTATGCAGCCATGTTTATTCTTAAGCATATGTATCCCTAGAGTACTTCGAACTGCCTTTTTTGAAGGGGTCAGGATATTATTTTCAGATTTTACAAAATTTGTATGTTTTTTATTTAATTTCTCTGAAATGTTACTGTAAAGTATTTTGCTACAGTAATATCTGACTTTCAAGCAAAATGATCTGAGTTGAAATTACCGGAATATTTCTTTAGCACTGTTTTGAATATTGTTAATCTTGAAGTAGGGTAACATCCTTTCCACTAGGTGGCAGACTGTATTGTAAAACACCATTCTGTCCATCTACTTATACATGCACATGCCATAGCTGTGTTTCACAAAAGGGTTCTTGTTTTAAAGTAATGTATCCAGGCACATTTTACTGTTAATTCATATCTATACCAATTTACATCAATAATGCAAGACAAGAACTTATCTCACTTAACTGAGTACAAGTTAGTCAATTGAGCAAATGTAATTGAACAGCTGTGAGAGAAAAAAAAAACAAATTAAAAGTCCCCCATTATAATGCTGACAATCTTTTGCTTTGTCTTTCGCATGTTTTTATTTGACTGATTATATGATCAATTCAATGTCCATCTGCATAATGTTTTAAAATTATTAACTAAATAACCTGAAAGTAGTCCATGCTAAAAATATGCTTAATTGATATTACTCACAGTGGGAGTTTTTTTTTAGCGCAAAGGCCAATTTATAATTTTTAAGGCAATTGTTTTAACATTATTTCTATTTTTGGTGAAGTGGGAATTAGAAATGGAACGGCCTAATTAGATATATTTCAGTAGAGATTTATTGATTTGATCTGGTTCTAGTTTATATTAGAATATAAAGGCTAAATGTGAGAATTTCGAATTTATGGTTACTCAATTCATAATGTCAGCCCTAAGGACCTTAATAATTAAACATATAGTTTAAACTGGAGGTGGTTATCCCAGCAACTTTCTGGAGAGCACCAGCTAAAGTTACTTTACATATAACACAGACTGCTAATGTCTAAACATTCCTCCAATATAGACTAAAAGCAAGCCTGATAATGTGTTTAGTGCATGTAAGAAACCTTTTAAATGGTTTCCATATACTCAGTAGTGGTGAAAAATACATTTTTAAAATCAGATAGAGACAACCTGGATTGTAGGAAAATTTCCCAAAATGCCTTTTTCATATGGCTGTCATATGAAATTACTTATTATAATGTAGCCTACAACATTTGTGTATTTCCATTCCAGTTCTGAAATTTGTCATGTGCCTGTTTGCTATGTGTAGTATGTATACGATGTTGTATGTACATGATGATGCAAGAGAATTGGAAAGAAAACAAGATGGCGAGTTAGAGGTCGTTACTAAAAACATGGTTGTTGGTTTCATTATCAAACAAATACAGTGCAGGTATCATTTGATTATCCGCTGCATCCTAATCCCGTATGTTGGCTTAGAAGGCTCATATTTTATTATGGTACTATGACAAGCTATAATGTATAGGAACACTCCGTTCGTTACTTTGTATTCATATAGATTCTTTAGAATTGATACTATGTTGTTTCTAACAACTAGATGAGAAATATTTATTTATATAGTGCAGTGTTTCCTTTCTGGCCCTAGGACATCACGAAATATCTGTTTTAATGCACAAACATTGCATTAAACACAAAGCCTTTCCTTGAATTAAATTAGCAGTTATTTTAAGATACTTGATTTCAAGAAAATTGTTTCTGTGGCTTTTTATTGTTATCGATTATCCCATGAATGACCCCAAGTCTGGCTACAGGGAGTTTTGTTGGGATGTACTTCTATTTTTGACTTATGAACAATCTTCTTCTTGTAAGTAATTACTAGCTGGTTACCTAAATGTGTTGCTTTTTACAATGATTTTACTGTAGCTCTTTCAAATAAGCTTGAATTCTTTCCTCAGTTATTTTATTGGTCCACTTAACCATTTCAGCAGTGTCACGTTACCAGTGTAGAAGCTTTAAGTTCTTGGAGAACTGTCAAATTCAGTCTTGTTTTTTTTTCTGATAGCCAAACACATTTCCTCAAAACTGGGTGTATTCTGCCATATTGCCAGAAATAAGTCTGACAAAAGCAGCAAAGAAATATGTAGGGCATTTTCGAGTTTAAACTATGTTGCGAAGCTATTTTTATATCACTGCTCTGTGAAGGGTAGATGTTTTAATCCAGCCAATCACGAGTGGCTCCTGCTGTAGGCTGCGGTACAAGACCACGAGCTGTTATCCTTGCGCGGGCTCGGCACTCTCTGTGGAATAGGAGTTTATCTGTGCTCCGTGGGGGCGGACCTGTAAACTGCAGGATGAGGGCAGAACTGCTGACATGGGGAGACACAGAGTAAGTGGTATCGAGAGAGGGAGGGAGAAGGAGAGAGAGAAACACAGATAGAGTGACTTGTACTGATTATATAGAGAGAGGGAGTTGGACTGGGCATGAGAAAGTGAGGGAGGGAGGCTCTAATGTGACAGCATCTCTGCCTTCATCCTCACTTTGTGATCCGCGTCACATCATCTGAGAAAGTGGGGCGACACCAGGACCGCTCCTGTGGCTCGTCTGCTCTTTGTGGGGGTGGGGGTGCCTCCTCATCTCAGGCAGAGAAGGAAAAAGGAGCAGAGTTATTCAGAAGGAAGCTCATCTTCATCGCTCTCTGAAGGCTTTCTTGAGCACCTGTCCCCTATGGCCGACAACATGATTGAAGACTCTGATCACTACACCGCGAAAGATGACTTACAATGGGGATATGAGGAAGGTAAGACACCTAAAGCCACTTCTTCCTCTGGTACCAGTGACCTGGAAACTCAATAGGCATACCTGTGACGTGGGTTCAAGATTCAATTTTGCACTCCTTCGTTTTTGCATTGAAATTTTGCCCGTTTTCTGCCATCACTCTTGAGTTTCATGAAATGGTAGATGGCTTCGACGAAGATCAGAATGACTTGTGCGATTGTACAGCTAAGACATTGAAAGATTCAGAGCTGTCGTCGTGTGGACAGTGGAATTCCTCTTTGCATGTTAACTCACAGACTCATAACAGAGATGAAAACGTAAGAACACAGTAGACCACAGTTAATTCCTGTAGTTTGTGCAGCTTTGCAGGACGAGGGGAGATGAACTGGGAAACTTAGAAAGCCTAGCTATGTATCTGCCTGGCTGAACGTCACTCTAGTCTGCTAAATAAACACATGTAAGTATAAATTCAGCCATTCAGAGTGGAGAAAATGCTTTAGTCTTGTTTATCAAATGCTGCTTGTCCCTTAAAAAAACAAAGCTATACTGAAATGCTGTGAATTATTTGAAATTATGTATTTCTTTTCTGTCAACATGGTATTCAAGAGAAACGCAAAACATTACAATTGGCCTTCTGTCCAAATTAATAAAGTCAAATGTTTTCATTATGTTTTTTTCTATAAAAGAATGCACTGGTTAGGTTGTTCATTCAGAAGTGTCAGTGGTGGCCATCTTACAGTAAAACCAGAGCTGTAAAGTGAAAGCACTCCATTACACAAATATTTCCTTGTTGAATCAAAAGAACAGTATTGCTTATTGACTTTCGCGGAGCACATGCACCTCTGACACAACTCAAGTGACACTGTGAAGGACGCCTTTGTGATTCATCAGTGACCCTGAGAACTCTGTCAAAGGGACATGTGGGTCATGGATGGAAACGAGTCACAGCGGTTTGGGCGAGTGGCCACTCGTGCTTCTTGTTAATAGACTAGAACTGATGAACCCAACAGTTGAAAAGGTTGTGTGCGTGGCTGCAGTAAATGTGTATGTGTGCAGTCCTTTGGATTCACAGCTGTAGAATTAAGAGGCCATTTTATTGTCAGTGGCTCAGCAACTGTCTGGTTATGGATTTGATTATATGTATTCATAGTGTTCTTCTAAGCAGATCACATGACCGTGACTGTGTCAGCATTTATTATATTTGTAAATGATTGCGCTATGTTTCATATTAGTAACGGTCATATGTAAAAAGCCATGAATCTTTGCCCATATCGTTGTCACTGATATGCAATAAGTTCACGTCTTCCAAATCATGGTTACTCTAAATAGCCAACATCCAGCATCAGAGTGAATGGGAGAAATGGATGCAGGCTTAGATGTGAAGCTGGTCTTTAGAATCTTCTGGAACAGATTGTGACTGTCTCTGTTTTTAAAGAAAAGTTGGCTAAAATTTGCTTTTTGGCAAGAAAAAGCAAATTTTACTGACATTATGGATTTAGTACTGTGCTTGTTTGATCTTTGGAGGAATCGCTGTTGTTGATAGTTCCACTTGAACCTACAGATACCAAAACACACTTTAAATGCATAGTGGTTAAAGTATCTGCCAAAAAATGAATCTAATGAAGGACCTATGAGTGGAGATCCTGCTTCTAAAACCCAGGAGGTTCATGATTCTCATGTTTTCTTACCTCGTACTTTCTGCACGATTCTGCCTGTATAATCATATTATTTTCCCCAACAAGTTAAAAGAGACACAATAAGACATTTTTTACAGATGACTAAGTAAAATCAAGAATCAAGAACCATGTGTTATATATAATGCACAAAACGACAGTATTCTGTTCATCCATCCATCCATCCATTCATCCAGTTTATCTCACCTTTTCAAATCTCTCTTTTCAGCTGCCAGCTAGTATCATGGTCATGGTCATGGTCATGGTCATGGTCATGGGGAGCCTAAAGCCTATCCCAGGCGGCACGGGGCACAAACCAATAACATTACTGAACATTTGCATTGCTTGTAATAATAAATGTTCCAGCCCTCCAAGGACAGAACGCTGCAGCAGACAGTAGGTCCGAGAGGGCGCCACAGGGTTTTCAAATGGCCAAGTTCTCTCCTCCCTTACTCTAACAAGGTCAGATTTGTCCAAGGTCACTCAGTGCTTCTCTTGCACCTGCGAATAACTGTTAAGTTTTGAGTGCGGCTAATAACATGTGACAAATGGATCCGTCCGCTTCGCTGAGTCTAATCATTCTGAATGTCTTTCGCAGATTGACTACGCAGTACACTTTCTCAAGGCACCTCAGTCTGTGTGCTTCTTCCACTCTTAACCTTACATGGCCTCAGATATGTTTATTGCTGATGCATATTTATAGTTTATTAAATCTGTTTATTTCAAATCACATGGGTTAGCTGGATTATCTAGTACCGTACTTAGTTTTCAGATTTTGTATGTCATTATCCAAGGTGTACATACTTACTGATTGCTGTCAAATTCTGATTTCTCTGCTCATTATATTTATATATTTTTATTGCTTACGTTTACACTTTATCTGCCTGCCTGCCTGCCTGCCTGTCCACCCATTCATCCATCATGACATACAACACTGCATCTGTGAGGGATTGCTAAGCCTCCTAAGAGAAAGATTAGTGTTTTTATTCTTAATGAAAGCAGCACAGCATACGATTAGTGAGAACAGAACAAAGTCACGTTTGACAGGTAGACGAACTGGATGCAGCGACTGTGTCATAGTGCTGGGTGACCTTCAGACAGGTGTAGGTCATTGCAGGTACGGAGAAGCCGTTTCTCGCTACTTTTGGACTCGGGCTACGCGGCATTTCTGTTGACATCGGTTGAAACTCACTGGCCAGGGAGAACTCAGCTTAGGCAGGAAAATGAAGTTGGCAAGGTCAACGGGGACCTTCATGGACCTTCAGGCTGACCGCTGCTGGTATATCTTCTCACTAGTGTTTCTTTGCTAAGGGAACAATGAAATATAAACAGTCCTCCTGTTTGATGTTGCCTTCTAGGTGTAGAGTGGGGTCTCCTCTTCCCAGAAGCCAATGGTGAGTGCCAGTCACCCATCAACCTCAACTCACGAGAGGCCCGCTATGATCCGTCGCTCCTAGAGACGCGGCTCTCCCACAACTATGTGGTGTGCCGCGACTGCGAGGTCATCAACGACGGTCACACCGTGCGTATCTTGCTGAGGTCCAAATCAGGTAAGGCTTGCTGGCCCTTAAGGAGTGATGTTGTGCTGGGCTGGACCTCTGGGTCACAGGCGGGCCAGCTCCTGACACCCTGGAGACAAATTTTGGGTGGGGGAATCCTAAGGGCATCCCATCTGGGGTGTACCCTAGCTTTGTGTCCTGTACTACCTGGGATAGGGTCTAGGCCACCTGTGAGATTACTAGGATGAATAGTTTGAAGTTAAAAATTTTTTGCTACATGATGGCAGAATTATTTAATCTCTATCCAGTTTCAGTAATTCACATTTGTAAGAAGGCTGTCTGAGAGTGTGTCTTTGAAAGAGAGATCCACAGAAGTACGGACTGATAAAAACACATTCTACAGAGCATACTTGGAATATGTATTACTTTTACAAGATTTTGCCTCGTGCTTTTCAGTAGATGGTAGTAAAAGAAAAAAACATAAAATTACAATTTGGCACTATGTGGACAACTGATTCTCTGAAGTTTTATAAGGGATGCTGTTATGAATTTATAGTAAGACTGCTGATCACTGCTCATACATACTGGTAAAATACAATGGTTTATTGGTCACATGACCTAGTGGATGGGGGTTGTGTGTTGTTGGATTCAGAGCTTTGGGTCTGGCTGTGTCACCTGCTATGGATGTTTGGCTTCAGTGGTCTGTCAGGTCAGGATAACATGGCCCAAGTTGGAAGCTGACTGACTGACGGATGCAAGAGGGTGTTTTATATCTAACATGTCAACTGGCACGAAGGAATCAAGGAACTTTGTCTCATCTCCAAACTATGTAATCCTGAGTAAGTGAGGCAGTAAGTTGGTCAGCTAGTGTGAATCTAGTTAGGGCTGTAAGCACAAACACAGGCCACAGGACTGGAGGTAGACCGTGATTTTTAATTTGGAATTAGGGTCCTTTACAGAACCAACATGGATGAGTAAGGTTGGGGATGAAAATACACAAGCCCCATAATAGGAAATGGGTTAAAAACAAAAAAGTAAAAAAAAAAAAAAAATCACTGAAAGTATGGGGAGAGACGGGAAGGCGTCTAAAGCTGTGGGCCTCAGGGAATTTTGCCAGTACTTCAGTTTGGGTTACTGGCTGCCATGACAAAGCAGAATAGGCCAATTTAAGTGACGGGGGAACAAAAGGGTGCTCAAAACCCCCGATCACCTGACACTCTCTTAAAGCTACAGTACACGCAGGTGGTATGGCTTTCAGACTGCAGCAGGGAGAGCCGTGGTTAGTCTGTGGACCGTTTTTTGCTGACTGTTCCTCTTGGTTCTGGTTTCAGTGGTGACTGGCGGCCCGTTGGCCAGCGACCATGAATATGAACTCTACGAGGTGCGGTTCCACTGGGGCAAAGAAAACCAGCGGGGTTCTGAACACACCGTCAACTTCAAGGCATTTCCCATGGAGGTGAGCCCTGTGTCAGGGTGGGGGGGGCTCCACAGGATAGCTCCGGATCCGTCAGGCTCGACTACTGGGCTGTAGCTAAGAATTCCAGGCCCTCTGTAAGAATATTGTATAGGGTCTCCTGATATATACAGCTATATGGAATGTGCTGCACGGAATATATATTCTAGGGCTCCATCAGCTGTGAGCCCCTAGAATCATCGCCACATTTCACCTCTCGAGCTATGACACTGCATGGATGAACCATAGTACCGTCCTCTCAATCTGCATTCCCATCACTGGCTGTGGCTATCATTTTAATATTTCATCCACCTCAAAGTGGGCCAGTTTCAACAGGGCGGGGATAGGGATAGGAATGGGGGTCGGGGGAGGGGAGTATCAAACCTCCACACTGCGACAGAATTGAAAACAGACTTATGGTGGGAGATGCTACTGTCAAAAGCCAAATTGTAGCATATGAAATGAGCCCAAATCCTCTTTTTACATGAATAAACAGTAAAACTTTGTTATTTGTGGTGGGGGGGGGTACCTGAAGGTGCAGGTGTTCTATGACACAATGAGGCCCTTGAACCTGTCACACCTGCTGACAGTTCTGATGGAAACAGGTGGTGCTTGAGCGTTATGTGTACCAAAGGCGGCTCAGTGCTCTCTCTGCTGTCTCTGGTGTGAGCAGTTACAGTACATCCTGCAGAGCTCATAAGTCGCCCTTCACGTTGTCTGCCATGTCAGTGATTACATAAACAACAGCTGCCACGTATGGGTGTCATCTTGGCATTTTCGTCGTTAAAACGCTGCTCTTGTAAAACATTTTTAATCTATGACGTCATGTAATGTTTATTCAGGAAAACTATGGTTCGTTTACATAGCAGCAGCATCATCATCATTATCATCATTTCCTTCGACTGCTCCCGTCAGGGGTCGCCACAGCGGACCAACCGTCTCCATCTCCTCCCGTCCTCTGCATCCCGCTCTGTCACACGAACCACCCGCATGTCCTCTCTCACCACATCCATAAACCTCCTCTTTGGCCTTCCTCTTTTCCTCTTGCCCGGCATTTCCATCCTCATCATCCTTCTCCCAATATACCCAGCATCTCTCCTCTGCACATGTCCAAACTAACACAATCTCGTCTGTCTGGCTTTGTCTGCAAACCATCCAACCTGAGCTGACCCTCTAATATACTCTGTATACATTGCATATTGCATATTGCATATTGCATGATAATGTGTGTTGTGCGTCATATTAAACTGTTGCACCCAAAAATGTAGACATTCTTATAATTTTGAAATATTTTTAAAATTCTGGCTTTTTGGTCATATTTTTATATTCTATTCAATTAAAAATCTGTTTATATTGCCTTGAAAAGTTTCCTAAAAATGTTCCTATTTAAAAGCATAAAGAGCTTACGTTTTCAATAGTCATATGAAAAACACTGAACAGAAAATTAATTTATATAAAGAAGCTATTTATTTTTAGTTTGTCAGCTTCTTAAACGTGCAAGTACTAATTCTGATGGTTCAGTGGAAATGGACCTGCAAAAGTTATGAAGCAGGTGGTAAATGGACTGTAGAAACACAAATAAGAAAACGTCTGTCTGCTTCCTCAGCTTCACCTGATTCACTGGAACAGCAAGCTGTTTAACAGCGTGGAGGAGGCTCTGGGGAAGAAAAATGGCATCCTTATAATCGCTCTCTTTGTACAGGTACCACCTTACCACACATACGTCATGTGGCCAAGACATAAATGCCACAAATTCTGCTCATCTTGTCTTCCTTATCCGATAGGCACGTGGCATTGTTAAGGAGATGGTTGACCCCTCTGTTAATTTGCACGTATGGTCCTGGCAGAACGTGGTTAGAGTGGGTGTCCCAACCCTCTTTATGAAGAGCCAAAAAAACTTTGCAACTTAAAGAGAGCGCTGGGCTGTTTTAATCTGTGTAAATAATAGCTGTATTGTTGTACTGTATATAGCTGTACTGTATTGTGTTGTGGCAAAAGCATTGCTAAGAAGTATTGGATTATTTTAGAAGAATATACAAGTAACCTAAATTCAATGGAAAATGCCCTAGCCTCGTTACAGAAAGCTTCTCAGATCTGCTTTCAGAACACCTTACCCTGGTTTGGTTTGTAAATATTAGCCTTGTAAGGGCTGAATAGATGCAAAACACTGGAGTATATGAATAGGTCTTCATTCATCAGTATAATGAAATTGGCACTGATCACATTATAAAGGCTAAATCAGTAATGCTCTCACTGTGATGTCTTGATGGATACGTGTCACATTGATGAGCAAGCCATTAGTTATTATTATGGCTGCAGTCGGTGTTTAGTATGACTTGAGCCTTGCTTTTTTTTTTATAGATAGGAAAAGAGCACCTGGGCCTGAAGGCTGTCACTGAGGTCCTGCAGGATTTACAGTACAAGGTGATAAGCTTGTTTTACCGTCCACTGACATTAAAGCAAATATGCACGATGTGTGTGTGGCACTGCAGTGTGTCCACAAATGCCATAGCAACCGGTGAATCGGAACATTTCAGTGGAGAGTGAGATTTCCACGTGGATATTTGGCGTGATGTATCGCTCTTAAGATCCCAGGGTTGCCAGTGCCATCAAATTGTAGTTATATATGGAAGGAGTCAGCTTATTAGGTGTACCTGCATGGTAACTCAAACAGCAAGCAGCAGCTGCATACACAAATCATAAAGACAGGAGGTTTGTGTATCATGCAGCTAATCATCAGAATGGTTAACACCTCAGTCATGATGTCATCAGGATGGCACAGTACAGTTTGAATAAAAAGCTTGTTTAAATTGCAAGAGTTCAAGTCAAGGTCATCCTATGGATAAAAAGTTTTGCAGCTGAAAACGTATTGGAATTTAAATTAAGTATTACATTTTATTAAGACTGAATAGTCCTTGGTTAGGACACATTTGGATGCCATTTTTGATTTTTGAAATGTTTTCAAGTCTTTTTGGGTCCAAGAGAGTCAATGAGTAAATTAATAATATATTTCTCAGAAGAATCTTTATCTAAATCTTTCAGTTTATCTGGGCTTTGTCTTCAGGGTTGGCTATTTAGTTATGTAATATGTTGTTTTCCTTTTACATGTTTTCAGGGGAAGACAAAGATCATACCATGCTTCAACCCCAACACACTGCTTCCAGGTCAGTGATTGACTGCGGTCTGTGACATAGACCAGATGCACCTCAGAAAGAATATCTCATCCCTTAGGCCACATCGGCCGAATTCAGACATGACAGGGAGTGGCCGCCAAACAGAACCATGACTCACAGGGATGTTTAATTTGGGGATTAGGGTTCTTCTCATGGCCATGTGGGATTGGGCAGGTATGGAACTCAGCTCTACCCTGTCTGAAGAATTACACAAATAGAAGTACAAAAACGCAAAGAGAAGTGCTGGTGGGGACAGGTGAGGCTGTGAGAGTCGGACTATTGGGCAAGGACTTCAGTGGAACCTGGGTTAAGAACCAAAGAAACGAGACACAAGAACTAACACACTGAATAAAGATGGCTAGATGTGACTGCCAGCTGACCTCTTTCTGATTGATCGGTGATGTTGGTCCCAGACCCCCTTCTGCGGGATTACTGGGTGTATGAGGGCTCCCTCACGATGCCGCCCTGCAGCGAGAATGTCACCTGGATCCTGTACCGGTACCCACTGACTGTCTCGCAGATCCAGGTATGGCCTCCGACCCATTTCTCTTTGCATTTGCTGCCAACTCCGGCTGAGAGAGGCCGTGAAGCCGATGGTCCGGGAGGGGTCGCATTCACGTGCCCTCTTTGAAGTTGACAGTGCCTCCCTCCTTTTGACTAATAGCAGCCCAAAGGGTGTCTCTGGCATATCTATGGCCTCCCTTGTAATGTCTGTTTGAAGTGGTTAATTGGGGAAGTCTCCAATTTGATCAATGAAAGGCATATGAGAATAAAAGACAGAACACATCAGAAGCACCGTCTGACCTCAGCACAATGATGCCGTGTTCATCTGGACTACAGGACTTTCATCCTGTACATGCTGTGTCGCTGTAATTCCATAGAGAAAACGCACGTTGGCTGATTGAGGGAAATCAGACCAAAACCGGCAAATCTACATTTGACTTTAATTTCCCTGGCTCATCACAAAAGGTAGCCGATGTCCAGAATGAGGTGAAAACGGTACAGAACAGACGTTGCCTCCTTGCATCCTGCAACATGCCCAACTGGAGGAATCGTCGGCTATTTGCTTAGACAATAGATCCAAACCTCTACACAGCCTCGTTAAAATCGCAGGTTTTCGTGAGGTAAAAAAATTAAACTGAGATAAATCATCTCAGATCTTTTTCCACATTTAATGTGCAATTTTTTATGTCAGAAAAACCTGCAATTTTAACAGGGCTGTGTAACTTTTTGGACCCACTGTCACTTATGAGGTGAAACTTGTGTGTTGTAGACACAGCTGGTCAGAGAGGACAATGAGCATGCCGAGGCTTCCTGTAAATCGGTAACAGCCCTGACTGGAGCTCTGGAGGCGATGAGTTGTAGCCCTTCGAACGAATTAGTCAGCCTCAGCTTAGATAAACCTCTGCATGACCCCGTCGAAGCTTTTATCGTTAGTAATTGCTGCTTGAGAAATTGTTTAGCTGGGGCTCAGGGTTGAGGCTGAGGCTGAAATAGTTGCCACAGTGACATAGTGAAGCTAGCAGACTAATTTTCTGTTTCACTGAAAAACAGAGTTTTTATTTTCCATGGAGTATTGTATGTGGTCTGAACTGTTCAGACAGAGGCCAGTGTTTGAAAAGCATTTTCAGCTTCCTTAGTTTCATATTTAGTCATTTTTGTGGTCAGTAGTTCAATGTTTTATGTTAACATTTACCCAAATCTTATTTCAGTCGATAAAAGTGCTGTGTGAGTTTGATTAGATGATCATGTCTGTTTTTGAGGTCTGGATGACAAAAATCAGCACAATAAAACGAACGAGCGTGCCCCCAGTACGGGGGCTGCGGTGGCCAGGTTCCAAAGTAAAGTCTGGCCACCTGCACACCGGGCTGTGATATTTAGCCTCTGTACTGAGAGCCTGCATGCTACAGCTGCGTACTCAGCTTCTGTCACACTATAACTGCGTGTTCAGCCCTGCCTCGACTCATTTTTTAATTAAAGTGCCCATCATTCCCATTATCTTATAAATGGCAGGAAATGATGGTCCTGTTTTGTCTCTGCATTGCTGCATGATTTTTAGTTAATGCACAACACATGTGGTTTCCTGATACGTCAGACATGCACACCTTGGTATATCTTTTGATACACGCAACTATACACGCTACTCTCTCTTTCCCATGCTTTTACTTATAAATATACGTCCATAAAGATAAGGTAGACATTAAACTTGTGTTAAAAGGGAGCTCTCAACGCTTAACTCTGGTAGCTATATGCAGGCGAACTGACTGGTAAGCATAGTGAAATGCTGACAAGTTACCATGGAGACAGCACCTATACTTTGACCATGACCTGAATGAGTCTCTCTAGATCGAGGAGTTCCGGAGGCTGCGGTCTCACGTCAAGGGGGCGGAGCTACCAGAGGGCAACGATGGGATGCTGGGGGACAATTTCCGACCGACGCAGCCCCTGAGTGACAGGGTCGTCAGGGCCGCCTTCCAGTAGGACCCCGGATCTCCGACACGATGCTCCGCGGGTAATTATGGGATGTTGTTTCTTCTGGGCTGTCGTTCTGATTTATTATGCCACTGGTATTGGCCCTAGATAGGGGAATGGTGCTCATATGCGTTTTAACCCTTATACGTTCAGTATGTTTCTTAGGAGAATGTTTAACAAAAACCATAATGTGTCGTATTAACCTTTCAGTGATTATTTGAATAGGTATCGTTGCCAGGTTACACCTAAATTGTGATGCTTATGGCGTATACGTAACTAAACAGCACAAGTTGTACATAAAAAGTATATATTTCTCACCTTGAATTTCACGTCTGATGATATAATAGTTTTGTTTCATAAAGACTACGATATGCGTTACAGTCGCTAGCATTTCCTTTCGCGTCATCTCATTTGCAACAGATCACGTTTGCGCATTCGCACACCATGCTGCCGTAACAGAATAATAATCCCATTGGTTGTTCCGGAAGCCTCTCTTTCATGAAATAAGGCCAGGAGGTCCCATAGGCGTTCAGCACTGCTGAGCGATGTAACAAGGCCAATCTCTTGCTGAAAAATAACCCATTTCTCTTTAATCTAGGACTTGTGGTAGTATTTCATGTAGCACTATCTATTTTAGTGGGCACAGGGGAGCACCTGAAGGCTATGAGCTAAATCAACGTTTTAAGAATAGAAGTAATTTGCTCTACAATGAGGGCAGGAGAATAGAGGCTGTTTTATCCACTCTGTATCGTAAACCAGAGATGGGCAGAGCCGGACCCTGGGGGATCCTGGATGTTTTCATCAGCCGCTGATGGAAGTCATTACTCGCATAGTGAACTTGTGTGTTGATGTGATGGCGAGTAGGGGTTATTGCAGCTTCACGCCGGTCGGGATACATGCTGGGTGAGCGTAATGGTCATAGCTGCTGTTTCGGAGGTCAGCTCGGAGCTTTGCTGGTATTGCCTCTGGCAGACTCCAAGTCTAGTAACTGTTACGATGGACTTTTGATCAGCATGGCTCCCCCTAGTGTTGTTGTGGGTGACCTACACCCATGGGTGCTGCTGCAACAGGTGTGCTGGGAAGCACACACCCTGGTGGTGAAAATCTAAACAAGCGCAAGTTTAGAATGATGAGCAGCTAAAAATAAAGATGAAGAGTGACACTTTTCTGAGCTCCTGTGCCGTTTGAAGAGCTACCAGCACTCTCTCCAGCCTGCCACAGGGAGCTTTACCTGACTAACAGCAAATGTTCTCAGGAATTTCAGGCGCAATCCTCATTTATTGCTACATAAACAAACCTCTCTAAAAACAAGATTTTTAAAAATATTTCCTTTACTTGGATCCTGTTTTAGGTTTCACTTAGAATATTCTACTGCTTGTGCATAAAAATGATTTTACAGTATTAAGTAGTTGACACAAAACATACCCTAAATTTTGTAAACACTGTTTCTGTGAGAATGTACCCCTGCAACATCAACGAAGATGTTCTTTGTTACCTAAATAAAGCATTGTAGACACAGAAAACCCCGGACTCCTTTGTTTTTGGGGTGCGTTAATGAAGCATCCCAAGAATGTTCTTCTTACCAGAAATACACCCAAAAAACATGGGTACGTGGTTTCAGTAGTGTCGTAGTGGAGGGCACCAAAACAGAAGTGCTAGAAAAGTTCTCTTGACACCTGACATGCCTGCCGTGCTGTTCTACACACTGCAGAACATTGGAACTTGATGGTGTAAATCCTAGTTGTAGTAACAGCAAGGCCTAAAGTATTTAATCTGTGCTAGTTGGTTGTGTATGGAAGGACTAAGGGTACAAATGCATTATACTTACGTACTCCCACATGGCATTGTCATGTGTCTGTCCATTTTTAGAAATTTATTTAATCATATTATACTCGTTATATTACTTTCAAATGGTGCTCATTAATGGTACAATAGAAAGCCTGTTTTTGTGATGTCACTTCCTGTCCTTGTTTTTGGCTTGGAAAGAGAAGTGTTGGAAATTTTCAAAATATCAGGAAATGTCCACGTGATATGAAAGCCCTCATCATTAACCACTCCTACACATATCAATGAGGATGTTTACTTCCAGAGTTAAAATAAAGTCAGAGGTTATCAACAGCTTCCATACTTTGTGTCCAGGGTTCAAGCAGGAAATCCTCGGATTATTTGTAACAATAAGATAAGAATAATAGCCAGACACAGATGCATCCTGGTTTAGTGAATCAGCAGCGAGATAAGACTGGCTGAGATATTGATAAGGTGTCTAAATCTGTAATTCCACTAGGTGCAGGTGTGGCCGATCCTTGTCGGGAATCTGAATGATCTGATGCACTTTCACTCTGAATCATAGCCTGAAGAAATTGTGATAAGGTGTATAAATGTACATCCAGTCTGGGGTGTACACCAGCCTGAGGTGGGCTCCAGGCCTCCCATCGAACACTGACCAGGATAAATGGTTAGGAGATGGAGTGACGTATCGAAGGGTGGATGAATGGATGTTGAATGGTGTTAATCATATTACAAATGATTAGGTGCGGATCTAGGCAGGGGCGAGATGGACAATAAGATGACACGGTAGGCCCCCTTCAAATTTTTCACCCAGGGCACCAAGTAAGCCAGAACCGCCACTGCATATGATGATAAATTCAGATATATTAATGGCAGTCTGGTGAGGTTGTAAAGCCAGAACCACCCCCACCAGAACAAAGTGCCTGAATCCTAATCTCAGAGTTTCCCTTAAAGAAGACAAAAGCTGTCATGTTTCAGGTTACAGGATATTAGTCAATGCTAAATCCATGTCTAGTAAACCAGATGCATGAAAGAAGAGGCACTTCCTATTTTGCATTGTACCCATGACCTCAATGGCAGTCCACGGTTGGTCACCCTGTATCCAATCAGACCGGTTACTGGGTCAACTTGAGGCCATTTTGCTAACAACTGACAATGTAACACGCTGCTGCTACACTTTGGATTGGAGTTCATTCTCTAAGGTTTCACTCACATCTAATCAGGGTTTTTTTTTTTTTTTATTATTATTTTTAAAGCTGACCGCAAGATGCTGGTGAAGTAATGTTTTACCTGGTGCCGTTTGCTGGAGTGGCATTTGGAACTTCACCTGGGCTCTTTAAACTGCCAGAGGATCCTGGAATTACCACATCTACTAGGGGCAATTCCAGGATTTCACCCTTAGGGGGCATTTAGCCCCCAGTGAAAATCTAGAATGTTTGAAAAGACCCAGATGGAGATCGAGAGTGATTAATTACTACCAACAGAGAACTTTCTATATTATATTACAAATATGTAATGTGATTGGTGAAACCAAAAAATACGACATGCAAAAAAACTACATTCCTTATAAGATGTGACGTGTGGAAAATCCACAACACTAAGGCCTCACTAAAAGTACCGGACCCAGTTCCTTCCGTGTGCTTCGGCGTAAAGATTCTAGAAAGCTCCACGTTGGATTCTTTGGTTTTGGTTCAATCCAAACAAATGCCAAACAAAGGGTCAGAGAATAGTTTGATAACTGTGTACTCCTGCACGGCCTCTTGACGGTCAGTTCTCACGCGGAAGAGATCACAAAATCCCAGGAGTTTCATTTTCAGAAAGAGTGACTTAACATTTTCAGGGGGCTGAAAGCCCCCCCCCAATATACTCCAGGACAACCTATACTGTTTACCCATCAGCTGAGAATACTGCCCCCTTACAGGCAGAAAATCAGCTCGGGCATAAATGTGTGTGTCGGTCTCTTTTCCACAGAGTGAGGAGGAGAGAAACATCCACACCACGGTGCCACCTTGGACACGGGGTGCACCTCCTCCGACGTGGTTAACAACGGCAACATCGTATTGTTCACTGTCGTCGATCCAGCTCTGCGGCTGGGGCGCTGCTCTGTGATTTGCTGGGCTGTGACCTTCCAGTAGAGGTCACCCTCAAGTCAGACGCCTCAGCAGTCTTTAGAACTGGAAGCGCTCGTACCGTAGGGAACAGCACCAACATAACTTAGCTAGACAGCAATATGTAGACAGAGTACTGCAGACTAAAAGAAGCTAGGACCATACACGGTGTGATTTGTTCTGTTGTTGCCTAAGGTGCCATATAGCATTTGTTAAACAAAATGTAAGTATTATGATGCAAAATATATAGTTAAAGTCTGAATACATTTAAAGGTAGCAACAAGTACTTGGTGTGACATGAATAAATGGCTTTTTTTTTTTCCAAGATGTGATCTTAGATTGAATATCATAGATTTATAGCTATTTGATGACCTGCAAGTGAGACCCTTTCATATGGACCAAACCTAAGACCCCCTTCAGGGTGGGAACTGTCGCTTGTGAAATCCCGAGAGCCTGGCTTGTGATGGTTTACATGTGAGCCACTGCACTCCCAACACGGTGCAAGCTCCACCACTGGATGGCAGATTTCCCATGGCCCTGCCCCTTGTGTTTCTCCCCACCCCCTCTCGCCACATTAAGGATGGAAGCCTCTTGAAACGGCGGGACCCGCAGAGGTTCTGTCTTTACCAACGGGAGGGGGAAGACCCAGGATGTCATGTGATGTCCTTCAGGAAGCGTTACGGGGGGAAATCCTGGGACGTCATAATGTTTACACATCCATCGGGCTGCCTTTTCCAGAGCAACGAGAAATACTTAGTCCAGACATGTGTTAGAAAACACAGGCATATGATGTGTGTAATAAAGGACAAAATTTAACAGTGTCTAAGTTCTTCATGTTCGGGTTCAATTTATGTGCTGGAGGGTCTGCCTATTTCTTAAAGCGTTTAAATGTTAGGCTCTACAAGCAATCAAATCCCAGCTTTTTACAATGTTCTAGTGTAAGGTTATGTGGTCATTCACCAAGGGAATCATAAAGTTCTGCAGGCTTTAATTGTGTTCCTGCAATAAATTGCTAAAAATTATTTGAATTACAGGGTATTTATAGATGGTAGCAGGGATGAGGTAAAACTAAATCATGTTGACCCTGCTGCCCCCTTCAGGCATGACAACACAGTTATGTTCTATTGTAACTTGGTTCAGGGTACAGTGGGCATGAGTGAAGCATGATGCAGTGAGTTGGGATGGAGTAGGCTGACACGCAGTGAGCCAGGATGCAGTGGACTGGCGTACAGTGGGTTAAAATGCAGTCAGCAGGAACACTGCAATGAAAATCGACTCACATTAGACAAACTAGTGCAAGAGATTTGTTTTGATCTGGCAAATGTGTTCACCAATGCCAGTATTTGGTGGGATTCTTCCTTCATAGGAATAATGGTGCATAAGGCTGAAGTCATTCAGCAGATGTTTACATTTGACGATCAAGGGAAGCATCATTCAGTCTCATCCAACGCATGGAAAACGGGGACTGGCCAACCTTGTAGATCTCACTGACCACCATCCTGCCGCTCTTCCAAGCATTCAAGTACAGGGTAGCAGGGAGCCGATCTGAGGCTGGCTAGGGCACAAGGCAGGGGACCACGCTGGGCAGGATGCCAGTCTATCAGGGGCACACTCAACACGGAGATCATGAAATCTCCACATGTACAAGCAGAGATGGGATTCAAACCCTGAGGTGTGAATTGACCCTACTACTCACCCAGCCACCCATTTGTCATTGATCAAAATATGAACATTTTATCGACATTCACCTGGAAATTCCAAGTTCTGCATGCAAATTCACACAGCAAACACCACAGGGCAGCTCATCTGTTTATACGATTTTAAGGTTTTGAGTCTTTCAGCTATTGCAGCTTAATAAGCATGGATAATGTTTTTCTTGCGAGTACTTTCCACCCATTACATTGCAAAACTTAATTTGTGTTTATAGATGCTGAAATAGCTTATTTCTAATTAAGTAGGCAGAGATAAAGGAAGAAACAAAGTAATCAGCAGAAAATAAATGACATATCAGCTGATTAATGGTGACGGTCGGGGGTCTAAATGAGGGGTTTTCATGCTGTGATTCCCAATATAAATGGATGAGTCCCAGGCTGATTCACATTGAGGTGATCAAGATATTAGGAAGTGACGAGTTTGCAGGGATCACAAGCCCTGATTGTAAAATCCTGACTAAGGAGATGCTAATTACAGTGGAACTTTTCAGTTGTATGTTAGGTAAGAACTGAAAGCCACAGTGTACAAGAGAATCTGGTACATTCTAAAATAAAAGAAAAAATGCTTCGTTGTCCAAGTGTAGTGATCTCTTTTTCAATTTCATATCGAAATGTAGTTCTGTTAATATCTTTACTAGGGTTTGGGTTTACTGAAGGGTATACACTGTCAACATGTATTTTTGAAGTAGCTTGCATTTTCACTGCATTCTGCTCATAGGTGGTGTGACAATTCACAGCCATTTGATTTCTCAATTTTTTATGAGCTACGTAGGTTGAAAAACCAAAATGTGGAGCCTTTTGTTATTTAATGTTAACACTTCAAATTAAAAAAATCATCTTGTACATATGTGCAGAGTTGTGCATTAAGTTTCGACCTAACTTGAGATCCGTGTGACTGACTGGGATAAGAATTTAGAACATGGATGGATGGATGGTTTAAGATGTACAGCAGGACTGATGGGATAATGCAGAAATTTAAGCAATGTGGAGCAGACAAATGTGAATAAATACACAATCCATCCATACATTTTCCAAACAGCTTAATCCTATTCAGGGTCACGGGGGGCCTATATCCTAGAAAGCATAGGACTCAAGGTGGGGGACACCCTAGATGGGGTGCCAACCCACCACAGGGCAAAACAACACAAAATACATGTAATATACATAGGAGTGCTAACAAACCTGCAGCAAAAAGGCAAAGCCTGACTATTTTGCAGTTTCAGTGTCGATTACAGATTGGTTGAAAAGCAAACAACCTTCTTCCTCATTCTAATCCCTCTGATGACAATGAGCTCTGACAGATGTTGATGGGCGACATAAAGAGCTGACAAAGGAAGTCAACTTGTCACTTTATGCATGAAAGTGAGCCCAAGTCTCTGTCCCCCATTTGAGGCCTTTTCATCCTTTTTGTTCAAATCCCAATAATGGGCATGAAACCCACATCCTGCAGTATACAACATAAAATACCCAGCCTGAATCCAGTCTCAGGAGAGAGGTGGGAGATGCGTACATTTTAATCACTGCAGTCAGCATGCAATCAACTGAAGGACTTTTGATTGTTTTACATGTAATGTGATTTATTTGATATTTAAATTTGTGTCATATCACATTTTATCATCATCATCTCCATTTTCCAGGCTGCTTTATCCTACTCAGGGTTCTAGGAGGCTGAAGCCTATGCCAGACAGCCTAAGGCACCATCCCATGCCAACCGATCTCAGGGCACAGTAACAGACACAATGAACAACTCAAGCAACGTTGGATGGTAGAAGGAAACCAGAATACACTGAGAAAACTCACAAAGCATTGGGAGAACATGGAAATTCCACACACTGAACTGGAAACAGAATTCAAATCCCCAACCCAGAACGTGCAAGGCATCACTGCTAACCACTAAGCCACCGATATTATGACAACACTCTCAGTCACGGTACCCTCACTCAACCATATTGAGTTTCCAGTCAGTAACATCTGCTTATTTCTACCTCAAAAAAACAACAACAAAGCCGTTTGTGCACTTTTTCAAAAGGATATTGTATGTATTATTTCATATAGGAATTCCTTCATAAATAAATCAGCTGGAAGATAGTTACTTTTCCTCAAAAATATCTCCTTGTCAATAAAATTTAAGAGATATCATTTAAAGTGATTCACAGAATTTTGTTATTGTTGTTTAGTCACGCAGTCGTGTCCAACTCTTCGC
>JAACJT020000064.1:11132952-11156788 GCA_009936485.2 Gymnarchus niloticus | reverse complement strand
AACATTCGTCTGAAACTGGTCAGGTACCGAGACTGGACTGAAAATGAGAGCCAAAAACTTTGAAAGTCCTTCAGGAAGCCTGGAGAACTACTCCTTAAGACTACATTAAAAATACAAGTCTGGCTCTTTGGAAACAAAATATGAAGATATGAGGGGTGGCTCAAGACTTTTTCACAGTATTGTACAGTACAGTAATAACAAAATGAAATATTTGACTTACAATTTTTTGCTGCAGAGCCTCCAACGATATACAAAATGAAAAGCGACAGCTCTGATATTAAATCCTGTGGGACGCCTTCTCTAACCGCAGCCTCGCACCACTGGCAGCTGCAGTCTGTGTTCTGTCACTGAGTTGCCAGTCCAGCCTCAGGATTTGTGCCATTACTGTATCTACCTGCATGACTGATGACTGTTTCTCACGCATTGTGAGATGCCTGCCAAATAAGAAAGTTGGGAAAATTGAAAGGTATAATCAGTTTGCCACCCAGTGCTGATTTTACAGCATCGTTTATTATGTGAGTACAAGAGGAAGAAACAGCCAGAAGCGTTAAACATATCAACACCAGTCAGAGATGTCACAATATCAGTACCCATAATGCATTTAAAGCTTCATTAAAAATAAACATGACAAAACAGCAAATGGGATTGCTGCCATTTTTCAGAATACGTTAAGAGGCTTCAGTCACGTTAGCCTGAGGAGAAGCTAAAGCATTTTCTTGGTCGCAGATCAAACAGGTGTCCTGCTAGCATAAAATGTCTGCTAAAAGCATCTCAGATTTCCCTTTGTTTACAACCTTCAATGGTGTTGAATATGATTTGATGGGGTGAAGCCAAGATGTGAGTGCCCCTCAAAGATTAAAGTAGTTTCCATTTCTATTACCCATAATGCTCTACAGGTAATAGTAAGATTTTTGCACCTTTGACCAAAGCAGTATAGTTCTTCCTTACGTATCTAAAGGTATCCCAGCAGGCAGTGATACAGAACATCTAACTATGCTAAGTGTCTTTTTTTGAAAAATTCCACATAAATCAGACTAAAACTGACCCTTTATTTAACCCTTAGCTTTTCAATGTGGGCGTATTTGTCAACCACCAATAAAAACTGGATCCAATACAAAGATTGGCTGCTGGGGAAATCTTGTGAAAGCACACTTCTGTGCATGTTGAGATAACCTATCAGTGAAATCCCCATAGGGGCATGATGGGTAGAATCATTGCCTTACACCTCCTGAGATGGAGGGTCAGATCTCACCTCTGTTCTGTGTGTCTTGGTTCGCTTGATCTCCCTGTGCTTCACAGGTTTCCGCAGTCTAAAGGCATGGCAATACACTTCAGACAAAAAGATGTTCACTTATCCCTCATGCTGTGCACTGCAGCCAACAAAATCTGCTCAAAGCATGTCACATAGTCAGTTGTGCAAGCAAAATGAATAAATATGAGACAAAAACTAGCTGAGCTCCTTTACAGATGTCGACAACTGTATGACAGTTCACAGCGGGATGATGTACACATTAATGATGTACACATGATTGGCCATTTTTGGTTAGAAATTGCCACAAAACTTGAAGCAAAGCATACAATATCATTGTTTGTCCCCTTGTGTTAGTAGCATGAACTACAGGCCTTGTTTAGTATATAGATTGTCTCCAGTGGCGTGTTTGGTGGTGTTTAGGCTTTGGCTAGTTCTGATGTTTTTTTTAGTACATGGCCAGCCTAAATGCTGGCTCTCAATTTGCCTGTAGTATTTCAGTGCCCTGTGATGGCCTGCCCTAGCCTGGTGCCCTTTGATGGACTGGCATCCCATCCGGGGTCTACCCCTGCCTGGTGCCCTGTGATGGACTGGCATCCCATCCGAGGTCTACCCCTGCCTGGTGCCCTGTGATGGACTGGCATCCCATCCAGGGTCTACCCCTGCCTGGTACCCTGTGATGGACTGGCATCCCATCCAGGGTGTACCCCAATCTTGTACCCCATTTAACTATGGCCAGGATGAGAAGATGGGTGGATGTATGACATGGCTGTGGTTCCTTCTTGTGGTAATCTGATGATCAAATATACATATATGCCTCATGCTCTAAACACATTGTAATGGGCTGGTGTTTGGCTTAGTGGGTTGAAAATCTGTGCCTGTAAGGTTACTGGTTTGAATCCAATAGCTGGCAAAGTGACTGTATCATCATCGGCGCCTTGAGCGAGGCCCTTAATCCTGCCAACTGCTTCAGGGTTGCTGGACACAGGACTGACAGTGTTTTTGCCCTCAGCTTTGCTCTCAGTTGTATGTGTGCATCATATTCACAGCACAATAGGAATAAAACTGAAGAACTTCTTTGTGCTCGTATATAAATGGGCAATGAAATTTCATTTCATGGACAATGATCTTCAGCGCTTCAGGCAAAGTCATTCTGAATTTTATATTTGTGTGCGTTATCTGTTTTTAGAATGCTTCTTCAATTGGGCCTAGTATGCTGGATTCAACACTGCCGAAAGAGACATCACCAAACGTACTGGTAACCTTCTACTTCTTAAAATAAAATCACAATATTCTGTGAAATATGGTGAAACTGCTATGAAACTGGCATCCACTGTCCTTTACTCCATAGAGCAGACTTTGTTTCTGACATGGGACCCCTTAGAAGTCAAAAGAACTAATTGAATGGCAGTGATCTTCTCAAGCAGACTAATTACTTTAATTAGTACACTAATGTCTTCCGTCTTGTAATTAGTCACTCAGGCTATTTAAATGGAGAAAAGTACTCACTCAATTGTTTGTGTCATTGTGGAGGTAAGAGAAAGAAATCAGAGTTGGGTGAAGGATGATGACGACGACGACGACGACGAAGATGATGATGATGATGATGATGATGATGGCGGCGGCGGCCAGGGGTGTAAAGTAACAAACTACAAATACTCTCGTTGTTGTAATTGAGTAGTTTTTTTTTTGGGAATTGTACTTGATTAAGCAGCATGGTCAAGGTGATTAAAGGCCACAAGACCGGCTCTGATGAGCTTCGTGTTCCTGTGACCATGGTTACAAATATCGTTTTTTTTGTTGTGTTTTTTTTTTTTTTTTTTTTACCAACAACAATTAAAATTTGAATTCTCCTCATACTGGGCATGTACGCTGATCTTAACTGGCTGGGTTTATTAACATGACCTTATGTCATTGCAAATGAAGTGAGCCGCTCTGCTGATGACGAGGGCCCCGACGATAATGCATCAGCACAACACAGAAACTCTGCACCCTTCTCATTGTTATCTCTAAACTGGGGTGTGTGAGGAAAAATGTGAGCATTTTCTGTTCCAAAGGTCTTTTATTCACTTTGAGAAGGGTAACACACACAGGAAACACGGTTAATGTGGTTATTGTTAACAAATCTAGCGACACCCGTTTAGATCAAACAAACTCAATGGCATGCTTGTTTGCGATAGAGAGGTTGAGTTCTATCAGCCTGAAGCTCCTCATCCTGGGAATGTCCAGCCAGGGCGTCTCCTATCTGGACTCGCACCAGAACCACGCTGGGCCCTTCAGGTGTAACCTGCACCAAGATGCATGCTGGGAGTGGATCCGTGCCTGCATGGGATCTGTTTGACTGGCCTGGTCGTGTCGTTTGTCATAAAGAGGGACCAAAATGACTCATCCTGTGATCACACTGACTCAGGGCAGTGCTAATCATAAAACAATCAAGGAAATTAGAGCTTTCAGTATCTAGGCAAGGGCTGAACTCTGGCACAGAAGGAGTGTGGCAGACAAACACATTAGCACTAGGAGGGCGGTGGTACAAGTTTGTCTCTGCACAATGCCTATAATCATTACAGATCAGCTCAACACAAATGGACAAAGCCATGTCTTCAGAACTGTGACTTTCAGTTTCTTTAATGATATTTTCAATGCACATCATTTAAGATTTATGTAAGTGAGAATGACACAATAAGCACCTTGATGATTTCTGAAAAGGCTGTGTCCCCTTTTGAAATGTTCTACCTGTCTTAGGAGCATTTCTAAAAGTCTAAATTCCTGACTCGTTTTGTAATCAGGTGAACGCAATTTCAGGGCAATTTCTGTATTTGACAAGACCGAGTGCTTTTACAGCATTAAGTTCCCATAACTTTCAGCAGTGTGTGATCTTGACATAAAAGCTACATGGAAGGAGATGCTGAGGTGATGATTTCACTAATTCCATGCCTCAATGTTTTAGCATAAGCACTGTAAACAACTCCTGGTTCATACACTAGGGGGCACTCTGGATGCACCCAGCATGTTGCAGGCGATACTGGGCCATCGCCCATGGGGCATCTTGTTCAGGGATCAACCAGGGCCGTTCATAGGTGAAAAGCAAATATCAGTGACAATAGACTCAGTCTCAGTTGACATTTCTATTATTCTTTCCCCTGATTTACAGGATCAGGTTAGTATTTGTTTAAACGTACAAAGAGTGTTCTCAGATAATGGGGCAGTTTGATTTATTAATTTGTGTAATACCAAATCTTTCCCAGAGCGCACACAAAAGACACGCTCGACAAAACCCAATTGTACAGATTGTGCCAGTCTGCTGATCTCACGGTGCTCCTGTGCTGCAGCTGAAATGCTGTTTCGCTAAATTGTTTCCAAATAATTTGGCCGTCAAGTCATTTTGCTGATAGTCACATTCACGATGTGCATTCAAGCGCCCTGGCATTAAACCTGAAATTGGTTGCCAAACTCTGTGGTGATTATACACGACAAAGAAAGGCACAGAGGACTCCTGAGGAAGATGAGGCATCAATGAAGGCCAATGAGAGATACAGTTCAAAATATAATACACATTATACAATACGAGAACTATAAACAAATGACAGAGGTTCATTTGGATATTATGTTTTCTTTTTATTTTACCTACTGAACATCTGTGTAAGAAATCTTTGTTCTGATCTATGCTAGTCTGGAAGCATTCTCCATTCGTGTTTTGAATCCGGACGAATACGAAGGCAGTCCTCATTTCTGTTGTAACGTAGCCCCTCCCCCCAGATTTTTCCTATAACCTTAGGCCAACTGATCCTTCAGGTTTTTCTTTATTATGGCGATGTATCCTACTGGGCATTTTTGTAATGGACATAGCCTCTGTAAAGTGGGAGAACAAGAAGATGTCATACTCACAAGTGCCATTAGGGGGTGCCAAAAGGACAGGGGCTGCGCCTCAAACAAACACCACCCTAGTGCTACACCTGTAGTCCTGTCTATCTGTGCTGAGCACACCACATGCAACAACGTTTTTTGTTTTTTTTTCCTTGGTTGTGGCCCAATAAGCATGTGGCTTAGCAGAGTGCATCACACACCTCTATGTGACAGATGGGCCTGTTTTACAAGAGTTTCGGGATGTCTGCTGCTCAGTCGCGGTGTTAAATGAGCACAGTCACTTTTGTTTCCACGTCAGGTGTCTCCCTCTGACTATTAATTTCCTGCTGGCCGAAAGGTTCAGGGTAGGCATTTGTTTGTTAATGAGTTCCAGGATCCTGTTTGCCATTTGCCCCTGGTGAACTGCAATATCACAAATTGATTTGTTTCCATAGCATAAGATTAAATGGACTCAGAGTGCATGGTATGATTGACCTTTTTTTTTATTTACATTAATTTGGGAGTTCACTGGTGGCTATTCTGAGCCCACGCTAAAGCAGTGAAAAACATGGCTTCCAGTCAGAAATCTACAGTCACCTGCAGTGACACACACATTTTTAGACAGATGGTGGAAGGTAGACGATGACCATAACTTACACCAGCAGCACCTCTTTGACTGCGGTGGTTTGGCGGTTATTAGCCGCCAGCTGTTGGGTTCCAGGTTCAAAAACAGCCCCTTCAGCGTTCTTTGTGGTCTCTGTTCTCCTCTCATAACCCAAAGACATTCTGTTGAGATGAACAGGTGACTTTCAAAGGCTCTAATTTTATGCGCGTGTGAAAGCAACAGACATGTAATAAAATATGTCATCTTTACCCTGATTACAGAAAAGTGAGTAATAAATTTTCACTGCTGGTGGAAAACCACCTTTGGCTCAGTTGTCACTGAAACATTATAACCAGATTATGACTAGCTGACTATAACAAGTTAATTTGTAAGCCTTGTGGGTTGGCAGCATTCGAGTTAAGACTTCATTTTAATGCTACAGATTTTATGGCATAAAAGGGGACATTTTCATAAAAAGTTTATAGGAAATTTTTTATTTCAGGAAAATTTAATGAACAGGAACACTTTAACAGCCTCTCTCCTCTACTTACTGTGATGTTAAATCTGTTCAAAAAGTATATGTTTTGTTGTGGTTGTTTGACTAACTTTATATGACATAAATATGTCATAAACTCTGGATATCTTTGGTTCCAAGGGGAAGAGCCAGCTATGACTGGAGAATATGAGGATAGATGTATTTGAAAAGCAACAAAAAAATAAACACTGTTGCTCCAATCTAGATGGTCACCAGGCTGAATACCAATACAGAAGCTTGATAACATGACAGCAGCCCTAATACAGGGATGGTCCACGTAGGACTGAACCCATGTATTACATGAATATAAATACTCTTTATATTATTTTTGACATTGAAAATTCTTATATGCCCAGCGTATTTCAATGCTTTATATATTGTATATGCTGTGTGGTCATTAATACATTTTACAGTGCATGTGTGTGATGTAAGTTACCAGAGGATGCTGGGTGATGTAGGCTGGAGTGTAGGTAACTGTTAGGTTCAGAGCGCTGGTAACTTATAAATGAATGTGAACGCTCCCACAGTGTCGAGCCCACGTTTATTGAAAAACACAACAGAGCACAACACTGCATTGCTGGCTGGAGTGCCGCTCAGTGACATGTGGCTCTATACTGCATGTGCAATGGCAGTAAATTTTCTGATTTTCTCTATCTTACAGTGAAGCAGCTTTTTCATGCGGTCTGTTTATCACCCAAGAGTTTGACTGTAGTAAGCCCTGAAACAGTAAGTCATCCCTTTCTTTTCATTAAAACCATCACTGACCATCATTTATTAATCAAAGAACCACTGAGGAGCAAATTTATTACATCTTCATGTTACCCCGATGTACACCTGCTCGGTGTCAAAAGATGAAGGAGTAAAAAATTAGCCATCCTACAGATGAAGCTTAAATCTACACACAGAATAATCAACTTCAGGCATTATCTGTGAAGCCATTAGCTGAACCCAGGGGCAAGAGAGAAAATAAGACATCAAATTAAAAGCACTTCACATAGTTCATTAAGAGTTAACTGAATAAACGTCTTGAGAGCAACTTACATTTCTACAATTGTATGAGACCGATCGGTAACTTAATCCCAATGACAACCGTGAAATAAATGGTAAACAGAATAATTCATTTACATCTATGCAAAGTGCTAAGAATTTAATCTATCTGGGCAATTGAGAGAAAAATATCTAATCATTTACTTTTTAATTTCATCTCATTTTGTAACTGTCACTTATGTAATGAGAGGTTTCCATGTTTAATTCACCACTGCAGATCTTTAATGTGATGGAATGAAACCCATAATGTCTTTGACATGGCCAACTAAGAACATAAAGATGTGGGCATGGGCGGAGTCATCTTACAGGCTCCTCCCTCCTCATGACTGGCTGAGTACATGAAGGTGTGGCTGTGGAAATCACAACATGGGCGGAGTCATCTTACAGGCTCCTCCCTCCTCATGACTGGCTGAGTACATGAAGATGTGGCTGTGGAAAGCACAACATGGGCGGAGTCATCTTACAGGCTCCTCCCTCCTCATGACCGGCTGAGTACATGAAGGTGTGGCTGTGGAAATCACAACATGGGCGGAGTCAGCTGTGTGCTCCTTCATGCACAGTCAACAGACCCCAGTGCCTGATGCTACACTTGGGCGTGGCCCTTTCTGTCACCTAGCCTCTGTTTTGTTTTCTCATGGAACAATGCCAAAACGGCCAAGTTTCGTGTCCTTTCTTCCCCTGGATCTCCTACCCCATCCTTAAATAAAGTTTCCTGTCCACATGTCACATGGATCTGTTTGCCATTCTGCCCAGAGCAGAATGGCAAACAGACCCCCCCCCCCCAACCTGGGGTTTTGCAGACCCCAACTCTATCATTCGCTTGTAGTTTTCCTCAGATTTGCCAGGAGATAAAAATCAACCGCAGACACTTTGTGTGACGACGGCATGGTTATGCCACATCGTGGAGATACAGTTCCCCACCAAACGGATGGTGCCGTGAGCAGGGCACACACGTGATGTGTGCGCATTTCATTTGCAGCTGCCATGGTAAGAATGTGTCAGAAGCTGGACAAAAGCAACCTCGAAATGCAGAGGGTGACTGGAATCTGGATGCAGCCATTCGGAGCTGGTCTTCGGCTTTTCCCTGACTCGCCCATTTGATCTCTCTTTTTTAAAGAGCATAATTGCCCAAGGAGATGTATGAATATGTAAGAGAGGAGAGAACAGCCTGATATTACCCAGGAACAAAGCCCACTGCTTTCCCCAAGCTGTCTTTCTGCCTTAATGCACTCTTTCTACATAATAGTGTCCCCTCGTGATTGAAATGTAAAACCGAACCAACCGTTACTGCAGTGTGACCAAAGCCACAGCGTTGTTTTCTCAGAAACTTAACCTAATAAGCATAACAATGCGGAAAGCCATTGCTTACAAGTCCCCGGCCACTCCTGTGAATGGCGACGCGCACAAACAAACGCCTTTGTGTCGGAAATCGACCCATTTCATTTTAAGAGACGCGTTAACGATGGCCTTATTGAGCCCAGCCCTGTAAATGATGTGATTCGGTTTGAAAAGCCCCCAGAGCCATCGCCATTCCTACCAGCCAGCGGAGCATTATGTGGACAGATTGGAGCTGATACCTGATTGTGCAAAAGCAGGCACCCTGAAAATGGCCTGTGAGTGAGATTCTGTTCGGGGAGGACAATGTCCTATTCATTAGCTTTGTGGCACGGGTGCCGATAATAGAACTTCAGAATTCCAAAGAAAATTCCAAAGTCGAAATTCGCACAGAGGAGCTCCATCCAGCAGTTTCTAGGCGTTTCACGGCTTGGTGTGCCCAAACTACGTCTGAGGCCTCCCCTAGCTTCTAGGTCATCGTTAACTAAGTCCAACATTTATATTGTTGCGCATTTAAAGTTTCAGGTACAGCGTGTGCCTTTCAAGACTAATGATTATCACCAACCATAAGCCTCTAAAATATTAACCGGTGCCCAGTATGTGAAACAGCAACATTAGATCTGGAGCTGCCTCTTAATCGGTTCAAGTTTCCCCGCATGTGATAAGCTCGAGCAACCATCTTTTAAGGGTGCTGCGGTTTCCCGTTTGTAAAACAAGAAACGAAGGCTTGTTTTCACAGTCTAACACACTTGCAGTGCACTGTATTCCCAAAATAACTCTCTGAAACTACGGCGATTGAAATGCAGTACTATAAAGTCGGAAAAGAAAACCTTTTGGTTTGTTTTGGGTATAGAACAAGCTTTACGGGTGACATATCAAGAGACCGCAGTGAGTCAATATGTCTGCCTTGTTAACCAACCAAGAACGAATATCCAATTAGACCCTGAGTGACATAGTTAGTGTACCATAATAACAATGGTTATTGTGAGTCTCTGGTATGCTGTTCAAGCCTGGCACTGCAGAATCTTGACCTTCCTAACCAATTACAGTTTGCAGGAGAAGGGACGTCGCTCTTTTGAGGTTTGGGGCAAGACACAAGACGCTTTTGAGGCAGCAACATCAGCTCCAGAGCGCATGAGCAAAACACCTTCTGGAATTGTCTGGGCCAACACACTTATAAAGACAAATAAGGTGAACCTGGCTGATCATCTCGCACCCACTGGGACAGGTGAACCTGGCTGATCATCTCGCACCCACTGGGGCAGGTGAACCTGGCTGATCATCTCGCACCCACTGGGACAGGTGAACCTGGCTGATCATCTCGCACCCACTGGGACAGGTGAACCTGGCTGATCATCTCGCACCCACTGGGGCAGGTGAACCTGGCTGATCATCTCACCCCCACTGGGGCAGGTAAACCTGGCTGATCGTCTCACACCAACTGGAGCAGGTGAACCACTGACCGATTTTCAGTGATACAGTGAGCTTGGCTGTAATCTATGATGCTTCCCTGGGTCTCATGCCAATTAACTGCAATGATGCAAAAAGCCAAAGGCAACTGTACTATTCACTCACGAGTCTGTAAATTAATTTGGCTCATTTTTGTATTAATGTTTGCTTGTGAGTAGTATTGGATTTATTTATTGCAGCAGTCTCCTGAAGATGTCCTCTAAGTCATCCCCTGTGCTTCCTGGGAGACTCCAGGACCCTGTACCGGATGAGAGGTTGGGAGATGGATGGATGAATTCCTCTCTTTGTTCGGTACATTTTCCCAGACTTCTCAGGGTATACTTTACTTTACTATAATGTAGCACACATAATACTACAGGGGCTCATGAGGAATTCAGGAATGGCACTCTGGGAAGTGGGTGGTGGCCTTCTGATGAGTCACTCACAAACCACCACTGCACCGCGTCGTCAGAAGACACGGCCAGTAACAGGTGTAGTGGATGTTGATGCTGTGATCATATATATATGCATAGGTGTAATTTTCAAATAAAAATCTGTTTTTATACAAGGTTACACACTAGTGTTTTCTGAATTAAAATGCATTTCTGCATAGTTTGACTAAACTTGAGTTTTTCTCCTAAAAAGATCTTAAGAGGGTAGTTGCTTTTTCTGCTCTTCACATCAAAGATGCTGCACCACCGAAGATGAAAGGACATGAAAAAATGAAGTTATTCAGCGCTCCATGCAGTCTTTTTGTATCACTTTGATAGCATCCACTAATTATGCGTGTCTTTAGAGATCTGCAATATGTGCATTTTATTAAATGAAGATTAATCTCTGCATCCTAGACGCCCACGATATTTTGTTTTTCCCAATTTTTGACAAGACAAAATATGCTGAGCTTTCACTGATAAAGCAGGGCTATCAGTGTGCATGACTTTTGAAATCGTACTTCACATCACTTGAAAGACAATCAGAAAATGATGCTTTGCCTATCAAAAATGTGCATTTTACTCAGAAGTCTTTCAGAAATCACTCTCCAGAGCATCTGTTTTTCTCTGAAGTTTGACCTCTTGGCCTTCAGAAATATGCATGTAATAGATGAGCTTAAGCAGTGACACGACCAGCACAAATGTATTAGAATAAGCAGATGCCCTCAAAGTACTGATTAAGCTGCTGGAAAATCCATTTGAATCTTTACCGCCTGCTTAACAGCGAAAACACGTTTCTCAAAGTGAAGTTTTGCAGGGCGATGTGGTGGGACCACTTTGCTATGTATCAGTGTGACGGTTAAGTTAAGAGTCAAGTTCATCAGAGGAATTTCAGTTTTACATATCCTGTGACTTTCGTTCTTAAGTCATCACAAAATTTAATTGAGGTTTGGAATATCTAGACGTAAATGGCTGAGCTGTAATTGAGCCACCAAGAATTCTATCTATCTGTCTGTCTATCTGTCTATCCTCCAGAAAATTCACATGTTCTCCTGTCGGGATCTCTTGGTGCTTTGTAATTCTGCCACATTCTTATTATGTGTTTTTATTACGTAATAAAATGAATTTTTTATTTGTCTCTTTTATTACACGGACACATACTGTATCTCAAGCAAAATATTTCCCTCTTTGATAACTCCAACACATTGTGCAATGCTTTGAACTTTTATGATTACTTGCTGCATGCTTGTAGATTCAGACAGCTAGGCTCAGCTTGGAAATATATTTAAGATAAGACTGTTGTGTTTCTCATTAGTACAGGCTCCCTTAGAATTTTGATCTTCAGATACAGTATGTTTCTCCAGGGTTAAGTGCCCGACTGTGACATTAGTATTCTGCTGGCCACGGGACTCCAACCAACAACATCCCACCCATAGGCACAGATTTCTTAAACATGAAGACCCACACTACCCAGGATGGCATAAAATATATTTTTGTGGGAGGGTATTTCTGAAAATATGTTTTCATGTAAGTCATCGCTAATTTTGTATGTCTAAGGATGCAAAAATTGCACTGTACACCTTTTCATTTGTCCATCTATGTTTCATCTTGCTATTAGAAGTCCACCAATCCACTAGAAGGCAACATCTTTTTGCATCAATACCTTCTCCGGTATACGCATCCCAGTTAGAAGAAGCATGTTTAAGTTGCAAAAATAATATGCATGAAGTGCATTTCCTATAGGCAAGGGCTCAGAAATCAATGCCATTTTCTGAATCCTGTTTATAACTCTGCTGCTTAGCCATTGACCTCTGTGTGCTTGACTCTGCTGTCTATTCCTGATTCCCAGTCATTCAGGCTGCTGCATTTTGCTTATCGAGAGCCAGGTCTTGACAGAAACAGGCTGCCGGAGTGTCAGTTTGGGGATTACCCCCCATTACATGCTGAACAGCCAGTAAGATACAACACCTTTATTTGCCTGTGTACAGATACATGGGAGTATGGTTTTTGCAGATCCCATCTTGCTCTCTATGAGGCACACTTTTACAAGTGAGACTGAAGCTTGGGGTCAGAGCACAGGGTCACCTATTTATCCGGCAATGCCTGAACAGTTCTTTTCGTATTTTTCTGGGGTTAAGGGTCTGGCTCGAGGGCCCAATGGAGATATGATCACTCTGCCAGCCACGAGATTTGAATCAGGCACCTAACTGACAGAGCCACACACCAGCTAGCAAATGAAAAGTGGAGGTGTACCTCTTAAAGGATTGACCACCACACATGTGCTCACAATAAGAAATGTTACTTCCCTTATGTGTGTGTGTGTTGGGGGGGGGATCCTGTGAATAATATGGGTCTCATTTTAAAATGACTGTTATCCAAAAAAATCACTAAGCTCTCCTTGTCCTCCTGCTCCCCGTCTCATTTTACAAATCACAGTTCTACAGGAGCCATTCCCCCAAATGAATGATAGATAACCTCAATGCTGAGGGTAAAATAGACAAGGCTACTCTCAGGAAATCATATTCAGTACTCTTAGCACCGGCATGGAAACAGTAATTACACACAATTTTCATCTTTGAAATGGAATCCTGTTACTCGTTGTTTGGTTTAGAAAGTTGTGGGCCGATTGCACTATTGTTTACATCTCTCAAAGAAAGCCCAGAGAGAAAAACGGTAAATAAACACTATTAAAAATCTGGTTCTGTTATCTTCATGGTGAAAATTAGCCAGATTAATTACACATTGTAGGAATGGCCATACATTTCTGGGCAAACGTTTATTTTTTTTTTCTCCTAAAGAAATCTAATTATAGAGCCTTTTGACACCTCATTTGAATAATATTTGTGTTACAATTTACCTTATGTGCTTTTATACAAAACAGACAATTTTCTTTTTAATAGAATGGAAGGGATGCAACACTGAGAGCTGGACCAGATATGAAAGACCGTTAGAGTAAAACTGATTTGTTGTATGCCAAAAGGGTAATGACGTGCTTTTTGGCTATGAAACACTACAGATATGGATGTTTTGTTTTCTGCTCTTTAGTCTAGTTGGTTAGTCTGCACCGTACTTCTCTGTCTTCGTATATATAAATATATTTAAAATGTATACACGCAAAACATAGGCAGAAGTGACATTTTGAGTCCAAAACTGAAGAATCCATCATGCTGATAATTGAGGGAAATCTGGTAATTCAATTTATAGTAACCTAAGTCTCCTGAACTGCATAAACAATGACACGATTATACAATTACTGTATGATCAAAGTACACCAGATGCCATACTTTGCTCAGAGAAAATCAACATGAATATACATCCATATGTGTCTCTTTGTTTGATTATATTGGACAACATAGCATTCCACACAGTGGTATTTTTTAATAAGCACTTCTGCAGCGAGAGGAGAGAGGGCAGCAGGGAGGCTAAATAAGATTGGAATGGGATGTGTGATTTTCATAAGGCAACCAGAAATATGTAAATTGCCGGGGGACAGGCCCATGAAAAGATATGCATTATTGAATGGCTGTATCCGACGATCGGCACTATGGCATTTTGGATTTCGCCTGGACGTAACCCGGCTTCACCATCTGTACTGCGCGTGCCTCACAGTAGCTCAGTTTATTCCCAAATAAGCTGTATTTTTTTTGCCAGGTGTGGAGCCACGTGCTGTAATTTCAACAGGCTGTGCCGGCATGTTCTCTACAGGGTTCGGGTCGTCTCCGAGAGTCAAAAACTCTGCTTCTCTGTCAAGCAGCAACATTTTATTTAAGTTTCATTTGGAAATTAAAAGTCAGAATGGTTGTTCAGATGCTTTTTAAGGTTGAAAAGGTCACCAGCCGCACAGGGGATCTCTGAATCGCACTTATAGGCTCATGCTAGTGGGATTGGAGGGTTGAATTCGAAACCTGCTCTCTTTGTTACAGTGTGTGGATTTTCCTTCCTCTGTCTAAAGGCATGCAGTTTGGCGAAACAGCACCTGTAAATTTCCTATACTCTGCATGTTATGGAAAGCATTGACATTCCATCTAGCGTGTGCTTGGAATACTACCTGGGATAGGCTGTGAATCAAAAGTGTTTGGAAAGTTGGTTATAAGGTGGCTTCTGGGCTGAAGCCCAATGAATAAGTAATATATTTTCTCTAAAAAGAAATAAAAAAAAATCACCATATGATTTTAATATCTTTCAAAATGCTTGCTTGTGAATTTAATTATTATGTAACATGTTGAAGCCTTAAAACTGGTTATCATGTTTATCAGATGACATGATGGATTACATATAATTTAGATATAATTGGATAAAATTTGCATGCATTAAATATCACAGAGGTGTTTCGTTATGAATTTTGATCTCAGCTCAGTGTCTTTATTTTCATATTATTAAAAATACCCCCCACCCCCCCCCAAAAAAAAAAAAAAACCAAACCAACCCTAGGTGTGTAAGAACAGAATCAGAAATGCTGGTGTGTTCGTATCATCCGTAGCTGGTGACACATGTCAGCGTCGCATCGCACAGTCTGTCCAGGGCAACGCTTTCTAGATGCTAATTCACATTGTCAGTTACATTATATGAATGATGCAGAAGCCAATTAAGACCCACATTAGGAAATATTCAAATGCAATTTCCTAATTTGCTTTGAAATTGAATTCATTAATTAGACCGTGGACAGGCGTTACATTCGCTTCTTTTATGCAGTTATTGAATTCTGTAAAAAGCCATTTTAGAGGCACTCAGATTTTTGGACTTGAATGAACATAATTTGGGGAATGATTCAGACTTCACTAAAGCAAGATGGGCTCCAAATCTCTCTGTTTTGTATTTATTGTGAAACAACCAAGAACGACAGCTTTTCCCAATGACTCCCTTTGCACAAATAAGTCTGGCTCACATTAAAAAATGTGTTAATACACATCACCAAAGCTTTCCAATGTCTTACAGACCTCAAGTTTGTTTGATTTAGCCTCGACAGATATATTTCTCAAAAAGACTTACATAACAACAATATTTTGAAATCCCCTTATACAGATGAGTAATTTAAAGAGATAACTCCAGTTAAGAAGCCAGCTCAATGGTACAACAAGCACACCTTCCTCCCAGGGTCACTGTTGCTTTATTAGGTACCCCTGTGTAACAGCAGCTAAGACCCAGTTTAGCCTCCAAAAGCACTTGAAGAGTTGATGATTTTAGAGACGTCTTCCTCTACGCCACTCTTATACTCAGTGGTTATTTTTGGCCTTTTTGCCAGCTTTAATGAGTCTTCCCATTCTCCTCTGACCACTCTGATAAACAAGGTGTTTCAGCCATAGAAACAGCCCCCGACTGGACATCTTGTTTTTTTAAAGTCCTAGGAGGGTTGCTGTAGTGTAGGGAGTGTAAATTCACCTGCTAAGTGCAGACTTGGTATTTACACAACACAGAAAGAATAATGCTGAATGGTTAGGTGACACTTTGAACAATTCATTTTCATAACTCTTTATATCCTTTTTAGCTCAGATGGTTGGTCTGGAGGCTCGCATGACACTTACCTCATGCTAAATTGAGGCGTGACCATTTAATATCGATCCCAAATCAAATGTAAACGTTGCAGACATATCATCACCAGCTTTCGTATCCTGCTTGGGGATATGCAGGGTTTTTCTGTCATTATTTAACTTAAGTTGGTTCCCAACACAGGAACAAAACAAGTAGCATATTAAACATCACTTCATTCCATAAGAAGAGGGGCTCTGTCACAGCGTAACCTCCTGTGGTGTCCAACATGAATCATTCCCTTGGTTCTCCATCCACCCTTTAATCTGCACAAATTGCATGCCTGCTGTAACATAAAATGTGTAAATGTGCCTCGCTCAATTTACACAATTAAGCTTCTACAAACAGGGCCAAGGTTAAACACGCTCTTGGCTTCCTGCAAAGGTCGTCTTGCTGCTTTTATCACCTGACCACATCACACCGGGCCTGGGTTTGAGGCGGACGGAGCTGGGAAGCTGGGATTTGGGAATAACAGGAGGGTTACAGCAAACGTTACCCCAGAAAGGGATGAAGAATGCTGGCAGAAAGGGAAAAGGCGGGAGAAGAATTTCAGGGTTTGCTCCAAAATACTTTTATGGTTGGCCAGTTATGCACATTTTGACTCTTATGTCTGGGGATACCTGGCATTTTCCTTGGTACCTCACGGCAGTCCAGGTCCCCTGTGCCTGGACTGAGTAGAGCAGCTTCACGAAACCTCTCCTTGCATTACTATTATGGGCTGGAGAATCGGCCCAGGCTGAGTTATTTTTAGCAGGGCTGCGGGCAGCAGGGAGGCCTTTTGAGTTTAACTGCTGTTTCATTTAGGCCTCTGCTGGATCCAAGCCCAGGTCTGAAGGGACGGAACAGCAGAACCATGGCCAGCTGTGCCAGCTCACCACCGAGCCTCAGCGAGTCCAAGCCGCCAGTCAGAACCTACACTGTACCCCTGGGACAGCTTGCCATCAGAGCAGAACAGTGCTTCCGAAGCCAGGGTCTACGGGTTCGAATTGACATGGTTTTCGTACATAGTGGTGCGTCCCACCACAGATGGACCTTCAGGAGGATCTCAGCCCTGTACAGTAAGATTCCATTCCTGTTTGACCTCAGGACACCTCACAGACAATTCTGTCCTGGGGGCAAAAGCATTCTGCTCCACCATGAACAACTTTCTGCAGTATCTTTGCAGATGTTATCAATCATTTTATGAATGGAATCAGATGAGTAAGAAATGCATTTTTAGAGTCAAAAAAACTTAACCTTTGAGTTAAAAACAGAAGAAGTTATAGCTCTATTCTTTATAGTTCTTTCTTGGGTTGATGGTTTTATCAGAGTCACATACATTTAGCCTGTGATTATCCATCTCTTTTATGGAACAAAAGTAATTATAATAGTAATTAAAATTAATCACTTTTAATGACAAACAATATAGGTTGGTTTAATCTTCATTTCAGTTTTTTATAAATTATTAGTGTTTAGCTTAATGTAGAAAGGAAACATAGATGCTACCCAAATTCAAAGGTTTCAGAATAGCTGCATTTAATTACATTAAAACTTTCTAAAAAGCACTAGTTGGTCATTAAGCCATGAGAAACATGGCCAGCAGCTGATGTTTCTGAGGTTCTTAGTTAATTGATGTCCCCGCTGACTGATAAAAACCAGAAATGAACATGAAAGGTCAACAGGTACACACACAAGCAGGACACAGCTGGAACAGAACGACAGGCTGGGGTCAAATAAGGTGCAGAGCACAGAAGCTTACGGGAACTTTATTTAGAAGAGTTTTACAGTATCTGGGTATTCAGGATCTTATCTGACATGAAAAGCTAACAAAGAGAGCAGGCACCAAGCTAATGTTTTGCAGTTTGTTGGAATAGAAGTGATGCCTTCCATTAAGTAAATAGCGGTAATATGTTCCATATGTAAACATATTCTGTTTCATTACATGTAAATGTATATTGGCCTGTAGCTAACTTCTTAGCTTTCTATCAGATGTGATCTTTTGCAGCTTCAGTGCAATTATGCTAATGCATATGGAAGGGTGGAAACCGTCTACATGTGTTTACATCTTCACTGTCATCACTGAAATATTTCTGGCTTAGTGAAAAAAAGAACTGATGTTTTTCTGTCTGAGGAGCTGTGGAATTTTGTAGTCTAAACTTGGCCTTGGGAACAGTTTGTTTTAAAACATAAAACGTACCGTTTTGGTGTGATTTTCACTATGAAATTAAGGTTCTGCCCACTTTGTAACATTACCATGATTTACAGGCCAATGATGTATACTTTAAGGGACGCTTACCATAACTAGCTTTATTACACAGGAAATATTACAGGGTTTGTTTTTACAGTGAACTTTAATATTTGAGTGTAGCCTCACAATAGAAATTAAATGTTACTGTAAATTGCTCTGCTGATATTTCCTCTTTCTGTTAGCTGATATAAAATGTAGAATATTCAGATATACTTAAGCATTATAAATGTACTTAATTGTTTCAATTATTGCATTTAACGCAGCACAGCTGACTTACACAAAGACATTTCATATAACTGGGTTGTGATAAAAGCAAGCCTATGTTTAAATATTATTTTTGACTATTGAAACAATAAATTCAGTCTTCAGAATTTCAGCTATACAAATATTTTAGCAATTCAGTGTCCAATTTCTTCAGCACACGGTGAGAAAGAGTACAGAACAACAAAGAAAAAAATGGTTAAATTTGTTTTTTTAAATGCTTCAGAAAATGTGCTATTTAAAATAATAATATAATGTGCTGACTCTTCACAGTTATTTAAATAGTTCTTCATTTGACCCAAACGGACATTTTTTCAAACAAATGAACTAAAATGGCCTACTTAAAGGTACAACTGCAATTCCCTTTTTGGCCATCGAAGACCAAAAAAAGCAGACCGCAAATATGAGACACTTCATTTTGTACCCATGCCTCACTGGCCAAATTGTTTCTGAAACAGAGATGAACAATTTGACTTGTATACGTAAGACTATTTAATTTTTTCAATATCTAGAGAACACTGCTGTTTGAAAGAAGGACTTTATGGAAAAATGACATTAGTTACCAAAACTCCTGGGACCTAAGGTTGTTTTGAAAATAACAAAACATGTTATTCCTGCTAAAGGGACCCAGCCACTCACAAACCTCTCCTATGAAACAATTCACAGGATGCCCCGTCAAGCAGACCGTTCCCGCAGTGTTGCACGACCAGAATCCTATGGATCGCGACATAAATGTGACCACCCTCATCAGAAGTTCTTGGGTTTGATATTCTGTTTTTCAAAGTACAAGACTTTTACGGCAGCCAGACCCATTGGTACCTGGGAGGTGTCTGTGATGTTCCATCATCCTTGATTACAGCAGAACTCATTATGTGATCATAATCATTAACTGATCACCTGTTTGCCTTAGTTGAGTGAGGAGGCATCTTATAATATAACTGAATAATGCAGATGTTGGCCCCACGGCTGTCTTTTCACACGCCTCCCTGTGTGATACACACATACACACACGGCACAAAACATGAAGACATCAGTCCTGAGACGCAACTGCAAGGGGCTCGAGCACCTAAACTGGATGACGTCAGATGTACACTGCGAATACAATGCAGATAAAAACAGACAGTTATGATATCTGCAGGATCTTCACAGATTCTGAGGTCCTCATTGCCTTGAAGTTCTCAAACAGACAACAAAGTTTCTTTCTAGCTGACAGAGCTTCCGGAAATGTCTGTGGTAGGAAGGGAAAACAGCCTTCTCTCTTCACTGCAAAGGCATTTCCTGATGTAGGGTTATTACCAACAATATCAGCTGGTCCTTTCTCCTTTTTATGATGTCTTTGAATGACATCGTGTGCCGTAATATGTTGCTTTTTTAATTCAAGCGTGATAACATCTTTGACCATTATTTATGCTCAGGTTCAAATTGAATAAAGAGCAATTGTACGAGGCTGCTTTTGTTTCCCGGCTGAAACGGGATGGTGCCCAGGAGCTATTATTTAATCCAGTCTGCTGGGAAATGAGTGTTTAATAAAAAATATTGTTTTAGTAAGACTACACATTTTTGGGGTTTTGAAAAGCTGTGTTACCAACAGGCCAATGCAATACAAAGTGAGAAGTCAGTGAGTCCAGGGCATGAGTCTGAATCAAGATGGGGAGTCACTTCAAGAATTTTAATATCTAAGAGCCATTTGAGCTGACTGCTGAGCATATATGTAGATCTAAGATATTTTATAACATTACAGTTCAATCATCACCTTGAGTATTTTCATCTCAAGCACACCTGTGTTTTGTTTTTTTTTTTTTTAAATGACAGGCAGCATTCACTGATAAAACAAAAAATTAAATCACCGAAGACGAATCGGTGTAATCTGTTTATGGTAAAATGCTATTACACCAGGACGCATCTCTCCACTAACACTTTTGTATGTACGAGTCTGATGAGTCCTTTCCACTCAAATTAAAGACTCACTTCATGGGCTCTGCCTCAGGAGGTAAAGTGAAGATGCATTGTGTGATTCCCCTGGCAACACAGAGATTAGCCAGTGTTACTGAAGTGAACGTAATGTATCCCATTCGCGTCCTGCTCAGTACGACTTGAGTGTAAATATAAGATCCGGCTGATGATGAAGGTGTTTGCTGCTCTCTTGCAGCTATTTGAGGAAAGCGTGTCGTTTTTACAAAGATCAACCAGCAAGGTGTGGAAAACAGGCCGGTGCATCACGCAAGATGACATGCTGCTTTCATAGCGGCTAATTCAGGCCGTTTGTGTACACCCACCTTAAATGTCGCTTTTAAACATGACTATTAGAAGAGAACATAAGCATCGCAACTTTGAAAACTGAAGAGCTCAAAATGACGGTAAAGCGGAGTATCACAGTAGGAGGAGCAGAACGGCACACGTTTAACACGGAGAACCTGTCCTGCCAACGGCACCGTTCGTCCGCAGACTGCTGTGCTCTCAGACGTTTCTGCTGCTCGACTCGTTAACTTTCTCGATCCTCTCATTCTTTCGTTACCCATCCAATTACTTGGCACATATTCGTCTGTATGTTCTGATAATGCGAGCGCTGGGTTATCGTCGTTCAACTGGTTCGGTAAAATACCAGTATAAAATAATCGATTACTCAGCTGACTCCAGCGATCCTTTGATGATCTGAACACATTCTATCTTGCTCCTAAACCGTTTCATGTATGTGATGAAACCATAAACCGTGGGCCTTTCGCCTCGGCAAGCGTGTGAAAACACAAACGCATGACGCCACACGTGCACTCAGGAATGCTCACAAGCACACTCCATCGCATCCTTTGATGTTTATGTGTTTTTTAATTTAAACTCCAAGACAGTAAGTAGGAGGGGCAAGACGATAGCAGTGCAAAGCCCAGAATTAGAAACAGATTGCAGCAGGCAAAATAGTGGATTCTTTTTTCAGATTATGGCATGGATGTGTTGTGGTTCTCCCATGTAGCACTGTAACAGGAAATTACACATCCATCAGGAAGAAGCAGCATTTGAAGGGCCAATCTCAGCTGGACAAACCACGTCTGCTTAATGCAAGGAGACCACGAGGCAGCCTGCCATATGTGGGGCTACTTCCAGGCCTCTGCTCTCATCTCCAACTTTAGAATCCCAGTTGTAAGCACGTGCTCGTTATACCACTTGCCCCACACAGAATGCTGCACGGGAGGGGATAGAACGGAGTAGCCATCGCTAACCATCAAAATCATTCAGTATCATTTGTCTAGCGGCAATGGAAAACCCCCCCGTAGCGTCAGTCGCTTCTCAAAATAGGTGTTGAAGCTATGAGGACATTGTGACTTCAGGCTCGCCAGCGCCGGAGCCATCCTGTGTCAGAACCGTTGTCCAAGTGGGACCTTCTGTGGTACATCCTCCGGCAGGCACTCACGGAAGTCACCCGACCGTCGAGAAAGGTTCCGGAAAAACAGACATAAATAGGCGAATAAGTGGAGACGCTTCACTGAAATGCACGCGTTCTCAAAGTTTTAGAAGCCGATGACCAAATGAAAAAATCCGGTCGATGGTTTAGTGAGAAGCAGGCTCTCCATTTAACCGCTGTGGTACTCACGCAAGTGCCGCGGCTCTGCCTGCCACACATTTATTACAAACTTCACTCACCATCAAACATTCTGCTGAAACTTACAGTGCAGTTAAAAATGTTTCCTTCAAACTAATTCAGAACTGTGATATGTAAAATAATAAATAAGGAATTGACCCTCAGAGAATGACTTTAGCAGACCTCTGGCAAATGGTGAGCAAAGTGGCAGTGATTATTTCCTCAGGACTGTTCAAATGGAGCTTCAGACTTCATGCAAATGAACTGTCTGTCTCACAGCGGTATGAATATCAGTTGTATGGAAATGATGTATCACTGCAACTCCTCATTAACTGCTTCAGGAAAATGCACAGAGAGGTGATTGTATCTCAGGTGAATGTGCCGTCTGTTTCCATCTGAAAGGGGCCTGAAAGATGCCTTTGAATGATTGGGAATCTGTGTCTCTGGCAATTATCCTAGAATCACAAAATGGAGAAGCAGATGAAGTCATCTGTTCGTCTGAAGTAATTGCAGAACGCGGTGAACAGAACCGGCCGGCTTTCAGAAATTTTTGAGCTGAGCTCAGTGGAGTTTAATTACAGACTTGAGAAGAGCCCAAAGTGAATTTTGGCAGAGGACATTCTCATTTAAGATCCCAGGGGATTTTAAATCTATATTGCCTACTGCAGTCTTTACCCCTTCAAAGTCTAAATTCATGACATATGCTGCGATGTAAAAAGGAACCACGTTTTAAACTAAAATAACCACTGTTTCAGAGAATTTAAAGTGAATATAATAGATAATGTTTTCTGATATGCCACTTTTAATAAAAAAAACACTACACTGTTGAATTGCCAGTTAAAAAAAGAGACATTCCACAGCTGTGAGCGAGGGTAAGGAAAGCTTGTATCAGGAAACCCTGCCATGGACGACACATTAATCAGGTCATTATTTAATAAGTTCGAGAGGCAGTCTTGTTTCCCCGCTATCAGCCGTTTATCTTTAGCTACTTCAGTAGTCTGGCTACAATCTCACTGTTCCTCTGTCGCCTGCCTCTTTAAGGGACCACCCCAGGTACCGGATTGGCTGTCAGAGTGCTGTCGGTTCGATCAGATTAAGGTGGCTTGCTGTCTCTCCCGGACTGGGACCCGTGTTTCTGAAGCTCTTACAATTCATGATCCCTGACTTGCATGCTGTCTCATCCCTTCTCCCATAATGCCTCAGTATCTAAAGCCTCCCAGCATGGGGTCAGTGTTATGACACCCAGGCAGGCTGGGCTAAGATGACATGGACCGGAGTAGAGCCAGGTCCGAAAGAGTCACCCTTTTTTTTTTTTTCGTGCAGCTGTTGTTGTTTCTTACCCAGTAGCAAAGAAAATGGCTGTTTGGCCTCCCATCACGGGTTCCTTGACACCTGGTAGCAACCTAGCAGGTTCTGCGTGGAGGTTGCTGGTTAAAATCTCAAGAGCTGAGCCCCATCTTCTTCTCTGTATGGTTTTCATTACGATCAACACGTCAAAACGTATCATTTCCCCAGACATGAAAGTACTTATATTATCACTCCAAGGGTAAAGGCAGGTGTATAATCACCCCAGAGCTAAAGCAGATGTATAAATACTCCAGATGTTAGAACAGATGTGCCATTACCCCAGAGGTAAAGGCAGGTGTATAATCACCCCAGAGCTAAAGCAGATGTATAAATACTCCAGATGTTAGAACAGATGTGCCATTACCCCAGAGGTAAAGGCAGGTGTATAATTACCCCAGATGTTAAAGCAGC
>JAACJT020000064.1:11117569-11132852 GCA_009936485.2 Gymnarchus niloticus | reverse complement strand
CTCCAGATGTTAGAACAGATGTGCCATTACCCCAGAGGTAAAGGCAGGTGTATAATTACCCCAGATGTTAAAGCAGCTGTATAATTGCTCCAGATGTTAGAACAGATGTGCCATTACCCCAGAGGTAAAGGCAGGTGTATAATTACCCCAGATGTTAAAGCAGCCGTATAATTGCTCCAGATGTTAGAACAGATGTGCCATTACCCCAGAGGTAAAGGCAGATGTATAATTACCCCAGATGTTAAAGCAGCCGTATAATTGCTCCAGATGTTAGAACAGATGTGCCATTACCCCAGAGGTAAAGGCAGATGTATAGTTCCCGAGAGGTAAAAGAAGATCTATAATTACCACAGTGATAAAACCTTCTGCATTTGCCCCATATGTATAAAACTCTCGGTAGTTTATTTCAGATGTAACAAATATTACCGGCACCTGATTTAAAACTATGTGTTTAATAGCCGTGTATAAAGAATGTAACGCAGTTGCAGCCAAATATAGAGAAAGAGTATGACTACCCTGCCCCCAAGTCTTTCATTAAGATGCAGAGGATCATCCTCTTTGGATTCCAGCAGATTACTTTAGGGGGGAGGGGGGTCTCACATTATGGTTGTCCATGATGAAGTGTGCTAGTCTGGTGTCTATCCAGAAGATCGATGTCACTGACACAGAGGCACATTCTACTGCAGAGAAGCAGATCTTTGTAGCACAGGCATGTTAGCCCACTGAAAAGCTGAGTAGATCAGAATCTTCAATTCCAATTTATTCTGATATAGTGCCTTTCCCCACATGGTTCCCCCAGAGTGCTTGACAAAGAATCATGTGACAGTGTCACGTGCTGAAACACCACAGGTTAGCGTAAGAAAAGTGTAAATGAACAGTGAATTTAAACTCGAAGAGGATGAAGGAGATGAAACAAAATTCAACAGCTTTTTTTGGAAGAGAAAAGAAAAACCTCTGGGGTTCAAAGGTTAGCAAGCTGCCCGACCCCCCAGGCATGCAAACAATAACTGGGTCAGCATATTCATAAAGTGGGCTTGTTTGTGGGGGGACGTCTCCAGAGCAACAGTGAGGACTTCAGAGCAGCTTTTCAGATGAACAGAGAGGACTCTGAGGAGCTAATCTGAGTATAGAGAACCCTACTCAATGTAGACAGTAGATGAGACAGCAGCTTAGCAATTCAGCAGCTGTGCTATGATTCTCTATTAATGTGAAGAAGTCCAAAATAACAATACATAACATATGGCCATCGTGCACTCAAGACTAAAGGGCGTGTAGAAACAGTGACAGATGTGTAAGGAATGGAGTATTGAAACAGAGCAAGGAGAATCCGGCACAGAAATATAGAAGGAAGAATGACTTTTGCATAAAGGGCAGTACAGCTGTCGCCTGTTACTCGAAACCTTTAATTTCATTCTAAATGGAAAAAATGTCGGACAAGTTACGACAAGAAGCAGAACACCATCTTGTACAATTTTTTTAACACTGAGCCGGCTGTGTAATTTGAGCTCGAACTGAACAAATTTCTCGACTCGGTCGCTCAGAATTTCCACCGATTTCGAAAGTCCAGTTGGGAGAGGAGACACCCCCGAATACGGCGTCTTCATCACTGCACCAGCAGAGATCCAATTAGGAGAAGAAAACAAAGTGTTTATTGTAGACTTTACCAGCTTGAAATCAGTCTCCCTCACTCTCCTGCCACTGTCAATTTGCGTTAGACTCATATTCCTTATCTGCGACAGGTCAGGACGGATATGTTCCACGGCAACGAGGCTCTGACTTCATGTTCTCTCCCGCAGAAGGGGATGTTTGAACAAACTGTCAATTAGTCCTGCTGCACGCTGTCAGGCATGAGCTGATCTACGACATCCTACCTCATTGGGAGTCACACCTCCTTTTTTTAACCATGTGAGGAACATTGAACACATAAGAGTAACAAAAAAAAATCAAAAAAAAAAAAATCAAATGACAGGGTGTCGTTACTTAATATATACAAAGCCAGATTTAAGCACTGAACATATTTACATTTGTTTCTTTTTTTTTTATGGGGAAGCAAATGCATCTCATCAGCAGTGCCCTGTCCATTCTGATTCCCTTTAAGTAGTTCCTGCCCAGGAGATTTGAGCCTGACCCACTCGCTCGGCCTGATTCATTGGTTTTGATCACTGCAGTCCGTGCTGCTATGGTTACGACACTGACACACATTAGAGGTAATGCGTAAGCAAGGCCAGTCGGCATGCCTGTCGGTCTCGGCTTGGTTCAAGGTCAGACGGAGGGATTCGTGTGCGTGTATCACAGCCGTGCCGTGCTTCCAGCCTTCTCCAAGAATGACAGGCACTCCCTTTTCGAAGGCAATGTTTTAAGGTGTCACTGTTTTATTATAGAAGTAAGCTCCTCTGTTTCCAGGCAATGATTATGAATGAGGTTACGAGTGATCAACGGGAGAGACGTAGCCTTCAACGGGGAGAGGAAAACGGGCCACAATCCAAAGGAGAGAGCATTTCCGTAGGTATGTAAACACATTTTCTAATGCTAAGAGTGTGACTGGGCATCAAAGAGGCTCTCAAGTCAGACTTCCTTGTTACTTCAATTACTTCCTACAGATCTGGGCTCATGTTTCAGGAATTCTCTGACGGCGGAGTTGGACCAGGACTCACTAACAGGATCGAGAAGACAGCATTAGATGTCAGGTGAATTTTGTATTCGAGGGACTACCAGTGTTAACAACTGCAACGTAAAAGGAAATGTTGTAGTCACACTTTATGTTCGGACTTTGGCGAGGGCTTTAAGATGGCTCCACTTCATTTCTCCTATTATGCTGAGTTATTTATGACCTTGACTTATCTTTTGTCCATCAGAAGCCAGCTATTGAATCTCACCGACTGCATCGCATTTACAAAATGTCTCTTTCTGTGTGTCGCTGTCTCTCATGTTTCCACCACCAGCCCCTGTGATGTGACTGTATCCTTCTTCAGGAATACCACTGGCCCGTTTGTCATCATTCCCTTGTAGAGGTGGAGCGCATCTTCTGTCCCTTGGCCTTCATGGATTTTCAACCAGAGGACCGGCAGGAAATTTGAACATTGAAGACAGACACCCTCTCAATGCCTTCATCCCATTCTATTTGGCAGGCTCCTGTTACAATTTGCATATAACTTAAGAAAAGGCCAGTCAGTAATGGAAAACGATCAACATTTAAATGATTGGCAAGGCTTGTGCAATAGGATGGGGAGATTGTTATGTGGTCATGAACTTATGTTAGCACTGCAGCTAGTGGGGTGAAAGGTGGGCATGATTCTTGGGGCAAACAGCAGGGGGGGCTCTTTATATTTTACACAGAATATTGTTCACAGCGGTAAATAAAACTGAAAGTCACAGAGCAACATTCTCTCGGGGGATCAGAATGCCTAGGAATGACCCTGGCTGTAAGACTGAAGGTAGCCTGGTGGTTAGTGAGCTGTAGCCAGGATTAATGGTCACATGATCAGCTATGAAGTATCAAAGTCCTGCCATGAGACATCCAACTGAATGGATTAATACAGCCTTGAACATAAACCTGTAAACACTAACATACAGTAAGAGTTTCTTTCCCAATTAAAATACCAGTGCCAAATATTCTAGAAATACAAATGAAACAAATGCATAATATGCTAGAATAATTAGACCTCAAAACAGGTAATGGATAGAGCTAATTAAACCCATGATATTCACTTTGGAAACTGCAGCCCAGCATGTTACGTTTCTCCTCCTGACTCCAAGGGGCTGTTAAAGTTAGCATGTCTTCCCTACTGCAAATGCATGTAGTTCAGGTGAGTATGTGCCAATGAACCGTTGCAAGTTCATGCAGGTCAAAGGAACACACATCTCTGGTTGATATGGTTGCCCTTTTAAAGGGGAGAGACCTTGAGTGATAAAGGACTAAGTCCTGGTTGATGCGTTTGCCTATTTAAATTAACAGGTTTACAAAGGAAAACATGAATATTGGCTTAATTTTTGAATAGATATTAGAAATAATGCCTGCTTTGATCTGCAAGGCTTACTCAGGGGGGAGTGCTCTAACTTCGCATCCTTTGGGACGTGACTTTGATTCCCAAGACCTGCTCTATGCATGGATTTTGCAGGTTGAGGTGTGGCTTTGGTTCCTGAACCCTGCTACTTGAGTGGACTTTTCATTTTGGTTAGTGACTGTGATTACTGAGCCATCCCATGTGGGTAGGGTTTGAGTACTGGGGCATGGCTTTGGCTACCGAGATCTCCCTGGTGGGTGGGATTTGTTTGCTAGGGTCATAGCTTTGATTCTGTAACCCTGTTTTTTGTGGTTTTCAGCCATGTTCTCAATACCTTGTTGGTTATGTGGACAGGTACCTTGTCCGTGTAGAATGGAGTTTTTTGTCATGGAAATACAGGCCTGTGATAGGCTGCCTGCCTTTGGTCTAGTGTTTCCTGGAATAGCCTTCAGGCCCTCTGAGGCCTGGCATTAGATGTGATTATGGGAAATAGAGCGATCCTTCTATCGCTTAATCATCAGTGTCACTGTTATTAGTTAATTTGTTAAATTGTTCTGGATAATTCATATAAAAATTTTTATAATGTTATGGTATAAACTTTTTAAGATCGGAAATTCAATTTGTGATAACCGCATGCTGTTATAAAACAAAACATTTCTATGTCATAAAAAAATCGGATAAAAGCAAGGCTTCCTTTCCAAGTGAGTATTAGTTAATATAAAGGTAATTGCCTGCACAAACACCCATCCATCCATATTCCAGCCTTTTCCCCATGTAGGGTCGAGACAGTGGAGGCATCTCTGAAAGCTCAGGGCACACAGGAGGGGAGGATGTATGTATATACTCACACATAAACACCCGGCTCCGAGTAAGAACATCCGGCAAGAATAGGAGCCCATCTCTTAAAACTGTTTGCGTGTATAGCCCTGAAAAAAATGCGAGAAAGTAAAGACTTCTAAATTGGGGGGACCCATTATCATGACCACACACAGAGAGCCAGAGGTGAGAAAGGAACCCCTATGGCTCAGGGTTCAAGGCTACACTGCTACTCATTGAGCCGCCATTGCAATTCAAACCATTTGTGCCGCAAGGCTTTATATGGTAGCAATTCCCCTCTGAAACCCTTACGTTCTGAATCTGAGTCCTTAACCGCCTGTAGGAATCTAAAACTCTAATGCTGGTAAGCTAAAAGCAGCTCTGGAATAAAGCGGGGAATGCTGGGTAAGAGAGGTGTATACTGCTGTACAATAAGTGCGTCTTGTTATCTATGAGTCGTTCAGTAAGATGCATGCTGGTGATGTCAGCACAGCGCCACCCTGGTGGCTGAACTGTCCATCCACACCATTCCTCTTCCTCCCAGTGACATTTTTCTGGGATGAATTCCCCTTTAATGTCATTTCAGTGTCCTTCATCTGTGCTACTGTCATTTTCATGCATTTGCACTAGAAGCAGCAAACATCTTAAATAAAGTCAAAACACAAGAGAGTAAAGCCAAAGAACCACTTGAAATTTTAAAAGCGGGGAGTAAAAGCACTAGACACTGAAAAGCGATTTCATGGTTATACACACTATAGCCATCAGAACAAAAACAAATAGGGGCATTAAACATTTCCAGAGTAAGCCTTCCAAAAGTAATGAAGCAGCCATTCGTGAATATCTCAAATCCAATTTTGTGGTCAACAACAGGAAAAAAAAAAGCTGGAAGATTGCCATGTGAGATTGTTAGGATGACAGGCTTCATGAAAGGAGTTATTTTGAAACAGATTCACTCATGTGTTATTGATTTTACTGGAAATCTTTCCCCCCTTTTAAAATCTTTATATTAACATTGTGGCTATGTAATGACTTAATGCTTTACTGTTTATTTCTTTTATGGTGTTTGTCTCCTATGTTTTTGAGCTGAAAACTTTTTTTATGGTAAAAGATGAAAAGCCTTTTTATCTCAAAAAGAAAATATACTGTAAAATATGAAAAAAGCAATATTGGAAATGATGTCAATGTTATTCATTATATGGGGAGTGATAGACTTTGGCACACAAAAATAAACACAAAACCAGTGAACCAAACATGTTTCTAATTAGATTAAAGGAGAAAATGGGAAATAATGGCATCAGCTTGAACAGATTAAAAATACATACAATTCTTTTGTGTTTGTCGTGAAAAGAAACGTTTCTCCAAGTCAAAACACCCCATGGAAAATTTCTCAAATGACACAGACAGTCAATTCTATTAGCCGGCACCTGCACCTGGACCCAGATTCGGGTTCTATAGCTCAGCTCAGCAGTTGTGCTTTCCTTCTCGACTGAGGACCTAGAACTAGGTCCTCCAGCTCAGCTCTGCTGTCATCTTCTACCGGTTGTAGCTCAGGTTTCCAGAACAGCAGAGGACCTATATCTGCAGTGCTACAGCTGGAAAAGAAAGCTTAGGAGCAGCCAGCTATCCTCAGTGGCTTCAAGACTAGCCTACGTTAGAGTTACAATTATTGAGGTGGACATTAATTATCAACATAACCACTAGAGGGCACAAGAGTCACTTTCCCCCATTTGGTGTGAATTAGTTTCATCCACACTAATGAACTAGTATTCTTACAATTTCTTTTTACAGATCCTCCATCTATCATTCAACCATTAATCAGATGGTCAGAGTCAAGGGATATACACTCGATTAATATGCATAATTTAATATGCAAAACTACTTTATTATCAGTGTTCAATCTGATGTCCAGTGATATTAATACCTAAATCTAAGTCATTTCAATGTTATTTATTTAACAAGGAGCATAGTTACAAAGAACTTTATAGAACCCTGGGCCTGAAATCCTCAGAGTGTAACCAAGGGTGACAGTAAAGGAAAGACTACTTCAGTCAGCAGAAGAAACCTTGGGAGAATCTCAACAGCCTCATGGGGGAAACCCATCCTCTACTGCCTGACACCTCACATAATTTAGTGAGTGTTAATTTAGTGATTGTTAAAAAGTCTTCAAAAGAGCTCATTAACCAGTTGAGGAACCAGGCCATGTAAAATTACAAATTATTTAGTAGGAAAACCCCATTTTTTTTCCTGAGAAACAAAGGCCTGGATTTTAAAGTATGCCAGTGCTGGCTAAACCCATGGTTCACACACCTGTGGCAGGCAGATACGTCAGTATTTTATATGACTCTTATTTATGTTGTAAGAGCTCAGAGCCCATTATCCCAGAGCTGTAACTTATGAGAGGATTTAACCCTTTGAGCTACTATCACACATTCCTTGATGCATAGAAAGGAACTGAAGCCGAAACTTGCCCATGTGTTTTTTTTTTCTACGTGAAAAAGACAACAGTGTCTCTATGTCTGTGTACCTCTTACCCGAGCGAGGTGACAGAGCCGACAGGGAACTCTGGGGAGATGTACGTGGGGACGGGCTCCATCTTCTCCAGAACTAGCTTCCTCCTCTCGAAGCCTACTTTGCAGGGAATCCCTGCATGGCCACAGACGCTGCTCGTCCACGTTAACCTCGGCTTCAGTCATGTGGCAAATAAAGAGTCCAATGGCGTTCAACCGGCGCTCTCGGGGTAAATCGATTTATGCAAACTGGTCCGTTTCCAAATTGCATTGGCCAGATGAAGCGAAGCTTTATGATGTCGTTACATAACTGCAATCGCTCTGAATCTGTCGTAATGCGTCATGTTAGCCCGTCTGTTCGAACGGATCTCAAAAAAATAAAAAAGAGAAACAGCTTTAGAAAAAATAATGATTCATTGTCAGCTGGCCCAGCAAATTGAATTGCAGTTAGCATAATATTTATTCAATAACCGCTATTGTTCTTACATGCAGAAAATACGTAACAATCAAATCAAATTGGAGTTGTTTTTGGTAGAATAACAAATGTTTTCTGTGCTGTAGAACGTGTTCTATAATGTTACAGAAACTGAAATATGTAATGTATTTCTGGTTTTCTTCTGTAGTCTAAGGACATGTAGTTAGGTTGACAGGTGTCTCCAAATTGCCATTAATGGGCGATTGTGTGTGTGTGTTTGCGTCTTGTCCCCCAAGACCCGGACCATAATAAGTGGTTGGAAGAAAGAATGATTAGCAAGGCTCACCATAAATCTGAAATACAAACAAAACAGGAACCAAAGTGTTGAGAAATATCGTTAATGAGCAGCGTCAGACCGTACATTCAATAATTCACTCAGTCACTGAGTGAACGGTGAGTCGTCTACTGCCTTGAGCATTTGGATGTAAATGTTCCAGAACCTTCCATTTCCAAGCTAATAAAGCCAAAAAGGGGCCTGTAACAACTGTCCCTATCCATGGTGTTTCTGTCTGTGGCATTTCAGCCGTTAAACTGATGTCCATTTTTTGCAGTTAATGACATATTCCATCCATCTTGTAACCACACATCCTGGTCAGAGTCACGGGGGCCCAAAGCCTATCCCAGGCAGTACAGGGTTGAGGAATACCTTGGAGAAGATGCCAGCCCATCACAGGGCACATAAACACACTATTGACAATTTGAGAAAACTATGTTAACTGATGCTGGATTCTTCTGATCGTGGATTTTTCAAAATCAGTGTTAAAACAGATAGAGCTCCAGATGTGAATAACAAACTGCAATGCAACTACAACATCTACTGGTTATAAGTCTCCAAAATAAATAGCAATAAAAAACCTGAATAGGAAAAATGTGTTTTGCATATATAAATCTGTACCGTTTTGTTACTGCAGTATCGCACTAAATGGTGAAGCCCTTCAATAAGAATTAAAGACACACTTAAAGAATGATCTCTAAATGAGACAAGGTTATATGATGGGCACAGAGGGAAACAGCTGATGATTGACTTGAACAGGACGGCAATATAGAAAACAAATCATTTATAGGAGTACATTTAGTCTTTCTGGGCATTACATTAAAATGCATTAAGGTGCATTACACTAACATTGTAGCCTGGGTAGAGCGTTCTGCCGGAAAACCTCACCAAGTGAGAGAGGGAGAGTTGCTACAAAGATCTAACCAGACTAAATCAGGCACAGGCTGCTCCTGGAAGCGAGAACAATCAGATAAAGAATAATGGATGCTTGCCCACATTGTGTGAGATAACAAAAACCAACTTTGTACTCTCGAGATTCACTAGATGATTAAAATAGGGTTTCGACATGTTTATGGAGGGAAAATTACATAAACTGCAGCTGTTACGCTGTGTGCAGTAGTCTAAATGTTGCCATTTAGCTTTTCCTGTAATTGAATGAATAGATTTTGAATGCAATGTTAAAATAAAATAGTACACATTGGAAGTCTGACACGGAGGGCAAATTCACTGTAACAGACTCAGCTCCCTGGAATACTGCATGGAAAAAAGATGTATGTGTGTTTTTATAAGGATTTTCCTCTATGACCTTCTGACTGCAAAATAAGGCAGAATCTGTACAAAATAACTCCTATATTTCCAGCATGCTGCGATTATTTTATGAAAACCAAATGTTTCTAAACGCCATTTAAATCCAAAATGACAAAGTCTGTCTGTGTGACTCATGCCTGAACTGGATATAGTCTTTTATTGCTTATAAAGATCTGATGTCTTAAAAAATAACATTACAAGATATTGCTGGGCTAGGCCACCCGTAAATAGACCAGTGCAGGCCCATCTCACATTTTAATATGCATTAAATGACATTCCAAATGACCAATTCGCACATTTTCTAGGTTTTTATTTATTGGTCCCACCCTTAGTGACAAAAAATTAAGTACACGACTGAAATGTTATGGGGGGCGGAGGGTGGGTTTGGCCTGCTTTCCCATTTGTAAGTGTGCTGAACATCTTGGGTGACAAGTCGTAAATAAATAGATATTAACAGTTCATCTTAAGTGATCCATTTTCTTTACATGTCTGCCCTGGAGAGCACTGAGGACTACTCCAGTGTAAAGCCTTCTCTCCTGTCTGCGAAAGAAGACAAATGAAATCTCCATGGAAACGGCTCCGGTTGATTCAAAGACGACGGCTGTTTGGAGATTCCGACATGAGCAGTAGTTTTAGCTGTCCTGTGAAACATGGATGTTTTGACATGGAAAATGGATCCCAGTGTAAGTAGCAGTATATGGCCCACTGATTCAGGGTGAAAAGATATTTTTAGCATAATGCTGAAACAGAGCTGGTCCATTAGTGAATCATTTGAAATGCTCAAAGAATTAGACTAGATGTATCAAAGATTTCTTTTTTGAGGAATCTTTTTGGTCTGTAGGCCTCCATATTCATGCGGTTGGTGGCTCCTGTTTAAGCGGCACGTCGGCCGGTCGGAGAAGAGCGTTCAAGGAGGCCACGGCGGATCTTGCTTCTGATGCGTCGTCTTTGAAAAGCGTCAAGTATGTAGAATACCGAGCACCCTTCAGTCCCGATGAGAAATGGCAGCTGCCGTTGAGTAAACCAACTCTGGACGACAACATTGTAGCCTACAGATTATTTATCATGAAAAAAGATGATTGAAAAACACCCACCACAGGAACAAAGCTCTCTAACATTATTATGGAGAGGTGTGGGTGGAGAGATTGATACTACACTATCAAAACAACACTGAAACATGGTGGTGGGAATATTCAAGTGTGGGTGTTTTATCTACTCTGGAGCTGGACACCTGCATTGAATCAACTACACCTTGACATAGGAAACGCACCACTTTATTTGTCTGAGACATGCTATACCATCTGGTTTAGATCTTTGTGGAGATAGATTCATACAGCAGCAGGATAATGACCCCAAACCCACCTCAACGCTTTACAGTGGCTACCTGAAGACCAAAGACGATCAAGGAGTACTGAGTGTCATAGACTTTCCTCCACGGTCACCTGACATCAACCCCTTCAAACATTTATGGGCCACTTGAAGCCAGAGAAAGCCAAGAATTCAGTAACATCATGGGATGCTCTTTGAGGCATCCTCAGATCATGCTGGGATGACACGGGTCATCAGGGTCGACACAAGCCTGTGGAGTCCATGCAACTTTATGTACAGGCTGTCAGTAAAGCAAAAGTGTCCAAAATTCAGAAGCTCATGCAAATTTTTTCAAAGATTCAACTTTTAACTCAAATTGTTATGCCGATAAAATGATTTTTAATGAAACATTGTATATTAAATTAGAATAGAATGGCAGATAAAATAGAAGCATTTCATTGTTTCAATGTTGGAATCAATGTTAAAATCATAACATAGAACACCTGTTTCTCTCACCCAAATATTTTTTGTTTTTTATCTGGGGGTTTTTGATCTAGACAGTGTCCCCATCACACAAAGGACAGGTGGTGTATGCTGAAAATGTGCAGGCATGTGCAACTGCAACCATGATTTAATTATACTGTATATGCATAAGTAAAACTACCAGAAGACTGCATGCTATACTGGGACAAAACACACACGCAGGTGATGTTGTTTCATGATAATGACTCATTTAAAGCGATAGCAAAATGACGGGATTGTGAGCATAATTCTGCCAAGCGCACCTGTCTTGCTATAGCAGGGAATCGAAACTCTGCAGGAAATGAACCCGTGTTAACTGTGGGCTCTCTCTCGTTCTGTCTTCCTGTTTCTCTCCCCGTTTCCTTTTCTCTGTCTCTCCCTTCTCTTGCTGTCTCTCTCACAATGTCTCACAGTGTCTGTTTCCTTCTCCCTCTCTCTCTGTTTCCCTTTCTCTGTCTGTCACTTTATCTGTGGGTCATGTACATACACACACGTTTGTATTTCTGACCTTGTGGGGACCTTACATTCATTTCTGTTGGCCTAATCCTAACCCTTACCCAGCCCTAACCTTAACCATAAGTGAGCCAACAAAACACAACACTTTTGGCTCTTTTGGTTTGTTGATTGCATTCACAGATTTTTATTACAAAATTGAGTTTTCCTTTATGCTTTAAAAATGTCTGGTTTTTATTACCTCCTGGGGACATTTTGTCCCCACAACGTAATACACACACACACACACACACACACACACACACACACACACACACACACACACACACACACAGAGCTTGTTGTTATAAACCTTCTAACCACCCCTGTTTAGTTGCTGTTTAGTCGTAATAGAATTCAGTACACTGGCAGGTTGCTCATTTTGTGCAAAGCGTTATTTGTGACTTTTTCCTCAAAATGTTATTTTCCTCACTGATGGAAAACATAGTCTTTTCCTGCTGAAATGATTAATATTTCTCATCGTGGATTCTCCATTGATTCTTGCTCGCAGTGAGACCACACAGTACATTTGGTGGAAAACACAGAAGGCAATTATAATTTTATAGAAACATTCTCCACGGCCCACTTTGCAGGCAAACAATTACATTTCAGATTGAAGAGGTGAAATGATTAAGAATATTTCACTTTGTTGCCATGACAGCATGCATTTTTCATGCGCAGAGTGTAATTACTATAGTTTCAATGATGTAAAATCAAGAAAGATGATAACAAACAGAAGGGCCAAGGAAATATTGCGATTGCGACCAGGTTACCATGGCAACGGCGATAATAGTCCTAGTGATGGATGCTTTCTCCTGCATTTTCCATTTTGTATGGCTATAACATTCAGAGGCAGTTTTTTAGCACAGCTTTTTATAGTTTATTAGTCTGTCAGAATAGTTTATGAGATGTTGTTGCAAAGTAGATGACCACGCGCTTAGAAAATGCCAATGTGCCATTTTAATGGGTACAGCAAACATATAGAAATTCATTTAAAAAACAATTTTTAAAGCTACGTGTTACAAAAACAGCTAATTCACATTCACGACTTTTGCTTGCATGATATGTATATATCTTTCGATGTACAATGTATCAATTTACAGTACATTGTATGACATCCTGACAAATGTCAAAGATATCCAACATTATATTATGGTTGCAATTTTTAATAATAAGTCAACGTCTGTGAAGTCCATGTCATAGATAATACTAAAGTGAGGTTATTCGTTAACTGTGATGAGTGGCTTTGGCAGGATTTAAAAGGCTAGCTTCCATCATCTTTGACCTTCATAAGTGCAAGAAACAGTCATGGATCTACAATGTCGCACCGACCTTCAGCTGGTGGCTTTTCTATGGTTTTAGCCTTGGGTGAATAAAAGAAGTTTATTTACCAGTCACGGGGTGGGTTTTAGGACCATGCGATCTGCAGGTGGCATGTGATCTATAAAGGGGCGTCGTTCTTCATCATCTGCATGTCTTAAAGAAACATCCCTATTTGTGGTCCTTGATACTGCACATGCTCTGTTTATCCACACTGCTAATGACTGCAAATAGTGCCACAGAGGGCTGAATTAGTTCAATGAGGGGAATAATTAGTTCAATGGAGTGTTTAAATGCTTAGGTGTAATGACCCCCATCCTGGGGGATGAAACATAGCGGCTGAGTCCCACTGCAGCGTCTGATTGTGTTGTTTACTGCTGCGTGTTCTGCTAGGCGCACCTGTTTAACTCATGCACAACATTTTAGTAACAGTTTAACAACGTTACAGCAGGCCATCGAATAGTGATTGTGGGGTGAAAGATTTTCAGTTTAGGTTTGATGAAGAACTGTTTGTATTGTATAAATGTTATCTAAATGGGCTGAGTGTAAAACTGTGAGATTATGTAAGACACCTCCAATACAAACTGCTTAGCAACCACAATAAACATCTGTGGCAAGAATTAAAATGGATTTTATAAAGAATCTGCATTTGCTGTCTATCGTCAAACAGCAGTTCAGGCCCAACACAAAGCGGAGACCTTCAATACCATCTTTTTTGTTTCTATTCAATGGAAATGAGTAACCGTAATTATCGCATGTCTGTTTAGTCATGATAAGCTTTTTGTGGAATTTAATTAGCAGCAATTTGACACAAAGCAGTTTTCATAACAGCGCTTTTTAAAACATTCCTGCCACACCAGACATTCATTTAGCACTGAATTGTCAACTTTTGCTCGCATACAAGTTCATAGTTGGGCATTCTTTTTTTATTATTTTATTTTTGTCAGTAACTTCCTAGCATGGTTTTCTGAGAATTAAGTTTATGTTTCTTTTGGATGTCTGACTGTACAAATAAGCTCACCCTGCATAAGGATGTTACATTGCAGTCAGTTGCTTGCAAATGTAATGTGCAACACGTCTGTCGCTTGTGATAAACGGACTGATGCCTGTAACCGCCATCTAATCGCAAGACTTAGGATTTTTGGTGCTTGTGTCTTTAAACACCCTGCCAAAGTCAAATTGGTTTTCTGATAGCAATATAGCCTTTAATTCATTTAGCATTTAAATATTTAGGAGGGAAAATTAAGGGGAGGAAAAAAGCATTGAATTAAGGCTCAAGACGAACTAGACTGAAAACAGCACATTACGGGAACTTACGGAATTTTTGGAATCATAAGGTCACTCGGACACAGGAGGAGGGGCCCGGGGGAGGCATTTCAGGTGAGGTGAGGATGGTGGATGGACACTCAGTTGCCTCTGGGAAAATGGACCAACAGTTTGTGGTTAAGGTGCAGGCCTTTCCCCTTGCAGAGGAGAACCAGCAGCTTAACACAAATATGCTCACTGGTAAATAAAGTCACCAATAATTCCACTTCCCCTGTAAATCTTCAGGAAACCCTCTAAGTCCAGATACTGAGTGTTATGAAGAAAAAACATATCAATAGCAACAGCCACTCATAACTATAACTGTCATGAAGTAGGGTACCCAACTCTCCTCTAACTCTTAATCCACCCATTTCATGTCTGGAAGAGTGACCAGAGGGTCTCTTGCATGCGTTGTATTAAAAAAAATGAGGAAGCCTGCAGCCTCACAGCCATCTTTGGCCTTGTTTTCTAATTTGTACCAATGACCAGTTCCCTCATGGATTCATTATCTCTCATCATCTATAGTCTGTGTTGACTAGAGGAGACTGTGGGGTCTCTATAGCAGTGTTTGACATTTTAAATGGTCTGTTACTTCTTCTCAAAATGAGAATAATCAACACTACCTGTTAGTAGCCACATTGATTTCAATTCATGTTTCACCTTCCAAAGTTGCACTGCAGACTAAATATTATTGCAAAAACACTTAGGTTGAGCATTTTATTGCTGCAATGTGTAAATGAGTTTCTCTAAATAGGCTACTGTATTTTTCAGACACGTGACCATAGTCTTAACCACCGTTTTCACATACAGCACCTCTGTCAAAAGACACAGTATTTACAAAAGTACTGACTGTAGTCTTAGCCACCGTTTTCACATACAGCACCTCTGTCAAAAGACACAGTGTTTACAAATGTACTGACTGTAGTCTTAGTCACCGTTTTCGCGTACAGCA
>JAACJT020000064.1:11103325-11116346 GCA_009936485.2 Gymnarchus niloticus | reverse complement strand
AGTGTTTACAAATGTACTGACTGTAGTCTTAGCCACTGTTTTCATGTACAGCACCTCTGTCAAAAGACATAGTGTTTACAAATGTACTGACTGTAGTCTTAGCCACTGTTTTCATGTACAGCACCTCTGTCAAAAGACATAGTGTTTGCAAATGTACTGACTGTAGTCGTAGCCACCGTTTTCACGTACAGCACCTCTGTCAAAAGACACAGCATTTACAAATGTACTGACTGTAGTCTTAGTCACCTTTTTTCACATGCAACACCTCAGTCAAAAAAGCACACAATTATCCTGTGGCATTGCAGCCACAGGCCTCTTTTTAGTGGAAATGATTTCCAGTACCACAGTGTTACTGATGCAGCACTTAAAGTATTCGGTGGTGTGTACTCAGCAAAAATCAGGGAGAGTTATTCAGGAAGGTTATTATTAAATCTACATTTCTGGGGTTAACGCTGACTCTATATCAGATTAGCACTGTGGCAAGAGGGAGTATTATTGCAAAGAGAGGAGGTTTTTACTCCATATGTTGATTTTATATATTTTGTGAAACTTCTATTTTTCTGAAGCGGGAAAATGTTCAGGTCCATTTGATCTTTAAAGGACAAATTATACACGTGATCTAAAAATCTAATGAACTTTACACCATCGCCCATGCTTTAATTCACAATATAATTATATCTTATGAATAAAGTACTTTAGAAAATTTTGAATGTTCCCTGAGCCGGGGTTTATTTTTTAAGCTGCTTGATAATGATCTATTTGAACTGGTTTTTAGCTGCTCCAAGTGGACTCTCCAGAGGCCTGATCACTAAATGTTAAATTTGCTCTTAGCCTTTGAAAACACATTTTCAAAGGAATCCGGTTTAAAATATGCAATCGCAGGCTAGTTTGGTGCAACAGTCGTCGAGAGGCACAGAAACCATTTATCATTATCATTATATCATTTTTATCATTTTACGGGGCCAAAACTCAAAACTCCTAAATAACTCAAAGTCAAAGGGACATTTCTGTGATTAAAATGAATAGCTACTGTAGATAAGGTTAAATTATTCTGTAAAACCTAATTCCTGCATTTGTTTCTTACTGGTACATTTCTGGTGATTTTACACTTTGTAGTCTTTGCATCTGTACCATTTCTGGGCAAATACAGAAAGCTGGATGATCAAGTAAAATCATTTTTTTGGAATAGTGCCGAGTTAATCCCACGGGAGAGGTGGAATGGGAGGGGGGTGGCAATAAATGTCAGTTTATCGTATTCCTGACAATCTGATTAAAGGAGAAGCACGAGCTGGCATCGCCAGTGTTATTGTTAATGGAAGGCAAATATGAAATCATTGATAGGAATCAGGGACATCACGTGACCTTTTACAGTTAACTCTGATGGAATTGGAGGGCATGGTTTGAAATCAACGAGGAATGGAGTCCGACGAATAAAAAGGCAAAGTCATATTAAAGTACACTTAGATCTTGCACACTTGTGAAAGGCCATAACAGTAATACTAAAATTAATTTGACTACTTTGGGTTCTAACCATGATTAATGAAACTCAAATCTGATATGTGATATGTAAGAGATACAGGGAGGGGCTGAAAAAAATTATGGAGAAACATCACATGAAAAAAAGGACTTTAGCTTTGAAGCAATCACATCACTTTTACAAAGGCAGCTACAAAGGAGAGTCATATTAAGTCGAATGCCAATTAGCAGTATGTTTCAGCAATAAAAGCAGTGTGACCAAAAGAGATGATGGAACTAACAGAGTTTTAAGAGGAATGAAAAGCTGATGCCCAAATTGCAGGTGCACTACTTACGAAAGTGATTGTATTGGCAGAGGAGATTCCCTTGAAAATGTTAACAACGTGTGCTAAAATAAACAAACTGCATGTTCAAAGTGCAACAGACACATTTCAAGGCTACTTATCTTGGGTAGATTTATGCTTAGCTGGGCCTCTGCTAAACACTACACCACAACTTCAAACTTCACAACTGAATCAGTAATTCTGACCCCATTGAAACTGAATGAGGTGAGCTTCAGGAGGCTGCGGATGAGTTGTGTGGTGCATTTATAACAGTCAGCACAACTACTTGACAAGATCTGCGGGCGACACCAGGTGTTTTGTGGCTCCCTTGGCCTAACAGGAAAGCAGTGGAAGTGACGCAAGCTTTGCTCCCAACAATTAAACAAGCCTGCATGTGTGAAGACAAAAAGAAATAAAGTCAGCACGCATGTCATCAACGGCTCACGGGCTTTTGGTATGGAGCAAATGCTCCAGGGAGTATGGAAAAAAGAGAATATCAATCTTTACAAGGGACGGGTGACTCTCATCCGCCAGCAAATCCCCGGTCATGTGACTTCCTGTCCCCTGTCATGTGACTCCCTACTGGCATATATCAAAACGCAATAAGAAACATAACCTTTGGTGAATATTTACTCTTACATCAGGAGGTGTGTATGTTTGTGAGGTAACAGGATACCATCAATCCACAATGCTTATCACCAGCCATTACATATGGTGGATCTGGGATTGCAGGGCACCTGGTTCTGGACGGAATGATTATTCAGCACGGTCATCTAACAAGCAAGGAATTTAAGATCAGGTGTGCCCTGTGATGTGAATGCTTTTCTCAAGACGTTCCAATACTTCAAAATGATAACCTATATACGGTCTTAAAATAATTCAAGAGACAGAGTAATTTCATGAACATCAGGATGAAATCAAATCCTGTCCAAATGGTTCACCTCCTGCCGTCTTAATCTCCCAAAGGACCTCAGGCCCCCTTTCTTAAGGAATATTCCAATATCTCACTACACACATTTCAAGGTGTGCGTGGCAGCATTCAAAGAAGGATTTTAGCTGCCCCCAAGGCAAAGGAGTACAGACTGATGGCTTGGTGGTTAACACAGCCTCCAAACACCTCCAGAGTTGGGCGTTCAGTTCAATGCCTTCATGATTTTTTACTCCTGCAGTCAAAAAACATGTGATTGGGTGGATTAGTGTCTCTTTATTGTCCACAGTATGAAAGCGTATGTGCCCTGCGATAGACTGGCATCCCATCCAGGTGGCGCCTACATCGGTTCCCGTGTTTCCTGGGATAGGTGCCAGGCTCAGTTTGATCTGTACTGGGCAAACTGTTATGGAAGACAAATGGATGAAGTCGATGTCGATAGCTAGTCTTTGTTAGCAATGCAATGTTGTCATTATTACCGTTATTTTGCCCAACCCAAATCTGCTTTACTATTCTTTCTTTTTTTAATCGCTAATTTTCTTAGCAAATATAATTACAATTTTATTTGTTTCACTCGTAGTTTATAAATGCTATCCGTCTTTGTTCCTGTCTACTTCTTACCTTCAATGAAGGCTAATAATATGTCTAGATTCATTTTTCCTCCATTATCAGAAACATACCCTTGCTGTTTCCTTGCTTTCTCTCACCCATTGATTTACATTGGGTCGCAGTCGGTTGTCTCAGCGTTTCTAAAAGGTTTCGCTAAGTCTCTGCATTCCATAGGCAAACATCACACCTGCTTTAGTCTGGAGCTACAAGAACAGCCAGTTGAAAACTTTTTGAAAACGTTAGATCGCATTGCTGCTGACAGGTCTGACCTTGTAGCTGAGGAGCTATTATGCCATTGACTGACTGCTACCTGCTACTCTGTATAAAATTACCCGTATAGCTGGGAATATGTCAGAAATCTCACAGTAGAGGATCAAAATATTTCAGTTTAAAATTCAGATTTGGTTTAATTCATCTTCATTGTACAGCTTTTATATTTGCTTTGTCCATGAGCTATAAACGGATGAAGCATTCTGTACATAGACAGCATTCTGGTATAAAAGACTGCCCATGTGTTGGCACTGAAACGTGAAATGAAGGACTAAAAATGTTGTATATTAATGTAGAAATACTCTAAAATTTTATTCTGTGGGTTGGAGGCCCATTACCGGAGGGAAAGTTTCATACTTTTTTTCTCGTCGCGTTTGCCCTGCTCCTTAATGCCCTTGACTTTTCCTTCTCACTAGCAAACCGTTCCCGCTTTTGTAAGCCATCTGTGACCTAATGCCTTTTTTTTTTTTTGTTTGTGTTTGTTTTCCCACAGAAAACAACTGTTCGTTGGTTCTGTTCCCTCCCATTTCCGTTGTGGTCCCACAATGAAGTGCCCATTCTCTACCCATTGTTGTGTCATCTGGTTCTGTCCTGCCTAGAGTGAGTGTTATAGTTCTGTATTAAGAATAAAAACCAAATATTCATGGACTATACCAAGTGGAGATTTCCTTGGGTTGTACCAAGTGGGGAAACCCATGAAATAGGCAAAGTAGAAATTAGAATATAGAATGAAGTAGAACGATTTAACAGAGCTCTGTCAACAGAGCTCAGTTTTTAAGGGCTTAAGGAGGCCAAATGAATGCTGAATATTCCTGCTCACTGCTGACAATTTCAGTTTTCTCCGTCAGACCTGTATGTGGCTTTAAAATAGGACGACTGCGATAGGCATGGGAATAATGTAGCTTTTCTTTAAAACATCATAGTCAAACTGCATTAAAAGACATCCATGGTTTTATTCAGACAGTGGTTTATGTAAGGATGATGAGTGATAATAATCCTTCCAATTGTGATTTTTGCCTCACAGCTCTCTGCGTTCTAGATGCTGAGAAAATCAAGCAGTCCAAAACATGAATTGTTATGTTTAAAAAAGAAAATAAGCATGACAGATAAAATCATAGATGAAGATCACCTGATATAAAGTAAATGAACACATTTATGGTCTCTGAATGACAGAAAACACGGCACTTGAAATCACAATATAGATGCAAGGTACAAGATCAAAGACTGAAAATGTTTAATTGGCTGTGCACTAAAATGCTTAGTCTTTCAACCATATACTCAGTAAAAAGAAGAATTAACAGTATACGAATGATAAGAAATTAAATACACAATAGATGTAACACATCAGTGCAAACAAAAAACGTAAACACTGCACAATACATTTGAAACAGGAGCCTAACCCTGTGAATAGATATTGAAATATAAACACTTTGTGACAATGCTTCTTGTTTACACACACACACACACACACACACACACACACACACACACACACACACACACACACAGTGTATATATAAATCAAAGTGAATTCAATCATCCTTAGTCAATTTGAGTGTTCTTGAATGTTCCTAAGGCAACAAAATTTTCGTGCGTGTGTAACGACTGAAATGTAGTTTGTGTCCAAAAAATACAGTGGTTTTCAAATACGTTGTAAAAATCGGCATTTCTCCTGGGCTGTGCTGTAAATATTATCACAGATGCCAAACAGCACGTCCGAGGAGTAGCAAAGTGTTCGCCTGCTTGGCCGCTGGATTAAGCCAACATAGGCCGTGTTTAACCAGCTCTGCAAAGGCGAAATAGATTTCCAGTCACGCTCTCCGGTCTCCTCGCCGTGTCCTCCGTCTCTGTCTACTGACGGCTTGTGGGTGACACATTGAAAATCAAAAGCAAACATAATTCAGGCAGAAAGATGAAAAATAATTTTTTTTTTTTCACAGAGGTCCCCAGTTGCCAAGGTGATAGTCGAGACGGAAAGATCAGGCAGATTCAAAAAATAAGGCAGACTTTGATCCGTGACTGATTTACTCTCCCCAAACGCATGGCTTTTTGGTCAGCCAAATAACAATCATACATTTTAAGCACGAAACTCAACCGGATTTGTTCACTTCTGCCGCAGCAGTCAAAGGTCCTGTGTGCCTCTTAACTCTTATGGATCTCATTAACCACCTCCCGTAGTTTAAAATAATGCATGTGGTTTGATAAACTGATTACCTAAAACTTAACTATTTAACAGATTAGCAAAATTGTTGGTTTTGGTGTGTAAAGCCAGTAGTAATTTATTATTGATGAGCACATGAATGTGGAAATCACAGAGACAGAGAAAAGCCATACCTCTTTGCTACTACTGCCATTCATACAATGCAACTGTTGTGTAACAAGTCTGAAGCATGTACTCAGTTTATAGTTACTATTTAGTTAAGACTGTGCCAGCAGAGTAAATTTTATATGGGGTGCTTTGATCCTGGGTTCTACAGTGTAAACCATCTGTTAACCAGTTTCCTTAACCCTTGAACTTCTTGCTGACACTTATATGAATGAATAACTTGTATGTACCTGGAAATGAGAATGCAATGTTGTTGATTTGTGAAAGACGTTAAATCAATTATCCCTTCATTCTTGACACATTTGAACATTTACTTGTGTTGTTTCTTTTACAGTGTCACAAGGTCAGCCCTTGCCTGAACTGAAATTTTAAAATTACCTAAGAAAAAAAGATTTTAAAGTAAAATGGGTTTGACTGGACCAGGTCATAAATGATTTTGGTGATATATATGGACTGTAAGCCTTTCAAAAGCACCCTGTTTCCCGAGGGATCAATAAAGATTATATGAGCAGCTTGCTGTAATGTACATGTTCTCTCGGAACATTCCAGACCATCCCTACACCATCGTCAAGGAAAGCTGCAAATATCTTGTGCCCCGAATGACACCAGCCCTGCAGAATTTGTTTACATCCTGCAGGAATATTTCTCTCCAATTGGCAAGAAAAAGTCGAAATCTATAGGACGTGACAGATGCTTGCAGCGACACGACAGAGGTGTAGAGAGAGGCGACAATTTGCTTATAATAATCTGACAATGAATGACAGATAATGCTAGGTGTGGAGAGTTTAATTGGCTCCCACATCCTTACAACTTAACATGTAAGGAGTCGATATACTGTGATGTCTGAAAGGTACCTCGTGCACTGGCACCAAATTACTGGAAAATAAAATAAAATGCATAAAGTGCTCACAGTTTATAGTTATTTACACGGCACTGTCTGGGTTTATAATGAGAAATCACAGGATGTCTAGGTTTTGAAATGAAGACATTGGTGTTAGATGCTGTTCAATATATGAAAGACTTTCAGCAAATCATACTGCATCCCCAGCAGAGAGCAGATCGCAGGCATCTTTTTTTTTTTCTCTCTTTGCGATGTGGGAGGAATGACCACATGTCGCAGCATAATGTGATGGAGGCTTCAAGGTGTATATTTTACGGGGATGTTCTGCGTGTATCAGACTGCCCTGTGGAGGGAACATTGTGGAATATCATTTTAACAGGTTCAATTAAAAAAGTCTTTGTGATGGGACATTTGAAGGGACAGTGAGAAACAATGCAAGCATTTAGTTATGCTCTTACGTGTTCTACATTAAATGGCAATAATAATCTGGACGTTGTACAAATATGAGGTTTTGGAAATGTATGACATAGAGACGCTAAATAATGCATGGAACACCAGTCCAATAAAAGAGCCTGTTTATTATTGAGGCACAGCACAGCCGTGGACTGGATAAGTGGCTTTGGAAGATGATAGATTATTGGGTCACATTCGGCTTTTTGTTTTGATTTATTTTCACAGTATGAGGAGGTAGCAGGAGTAGGCGCTTTTTCAAACGTGAAAAGTTAAGAAGGCTGCATTCCAATAACGGTAACATCACTATTCACTAATGTAAAAATCTTACATTCTCAGGAGAACGATCCATGCTATGAAAATCGTTTTCCAGAAAAATGAATCGAGCCCTCCATCCATCCATCCATCCATCCATTGTGTAAGTGCTCATCCTGGTCAGGGCTGTGGGGTGGGGGGTGGGGGGTGTATGGACATGTGCCTGGATACTATTAATGTCTTACTATGACATTGTATTGTGTTGTTATGCATATTTTTCTGAATTTTTTACAACCTGTATGTGAATTGACAGGGTGTTAAGAATTGTAATGGTTTTGGCAATTTAGTAGTGCAGTAGCTATTGGGTATCATCATCATCATCATCATCATTATTATTATTATTATTATTCACCATCATACACGAACTGTATTGTACTAACGTTACGTTTAAAAACTGTTGTTTTCCTTTCACGAGTGTCACAGCACAGAGTCGACAGAAAACTGTACACTGTACAGTATGGCGTGTAACTGAACATAGATGTGGGGAATTTTGACTGATCAATAGCATGTAAATGTATTCAGCACTTCAGTGAGATTCATATTGTGATACATATGTGATACATTAATAAATAGCCACGCATTAAATAATAATGCCTTTTTTTTCTGAGGGAAAAACATCGTGCATGATGCATGGGATCCCGCAAAGAGGGAAATGCATTCAGATGCATTCAATGCAATTGATATTCATGAGCATCACTGTATGGTTGTCAGTCCTTTATGATAAGAGGGGTCAAGGCAGCTGAAAATGGTGGTTAAGACCAAGCATGACACCAGCAGAAAAGCTGGGGGGGGGATTTAAATCACTGTTATGATTTTATCAAAAGACACGGCGAGGTGCTCTCCTGAGGTATCCAGTACTGAGAAACACGATAGAGCGTTTATTCAATGAAATGCCCATATTCTGTTTACAAGAAATCTGTGTTTTTGCAGGGAGCCTCACGTGAACATGACCATGTTCTCTGCCCTGTGTTTACAACCATGCCTCCACCTTGTTGTTATTTTGTTATTTTTCGGGTTTATTTTTGGAATTGGGTACCGGTATGGGTGAATCTTAACATTCACTGTTACTCCACGGCAGACCATGAAACGTGCGACCGGTGAAGATTATTGGAGCTGACATCACACTGACAATACCTGAGTGCATTCTCAGAATAGTTCACTGCTTTCATATCATGCAAAACAGCAGTCCATTACAACAACCAGGCAGAATCATTACCGAGGAGAGGAGCACCGGCTGGACAAGCATCTCTGGGAGGTCACCTCCTGAAGTCAGACCATCCCGAGTTACCTCACTACTCCGAATGTATAGTTTGGCCCAGCTGTGCGGTTTTTTTTTCTCATGTAATTTTAGCCGAGCAAACAAACAAAAATAACCAACAATTCCAATAAGTATGGGCACAGTAATTGGTTCAAGTGAAACTTTTGTATACTTAAGGTTGAATTATATGTTAATCAAGTAATTACTGTGCCCTGGATAAGCATCCCACATGGTCTATATATATAAAATACAAAAATACCACAGGATTGCACTTATATGTAAAGGAGGTTTCGTGATTTATGTACGGTGTAACAGCACTTTAACTACATGTGTGAGCAATTAACAAACATGCACGCACTACGTTTAAGAAAATGCTCCCATTTGCCAGCATCATATACTGTACTAATTAGGATGTCACACGTTGGCACCTCAACTTTGTCTGTGATGAAACTCGACCAAGATTGTCGTACGGTCAGATGGCGGAACGTATGCTTGGCAGCCTTCAGGCGGAGAACATTCTGCTGTGCGGGGAAATGCGAACGCGACCGCGGGAAGGCGGCGTGTCGGCGTGCGACACCGCGGCTGCAGGGCCGAGCTGCCGGCCACCGAGCCTGAGAGAGCACTTTATAGCATCTGGTATTCAGGAAACGAAAGGCGACTGGCCGACGTCACTCAAAAGCCGGGGGCCATCAAGCAACAATGCTTTGTAGAATGTGCAGCTATTCACATTTTTTTTTTCCTTTAGGAATAAAAATATATAATGTGTTGACTTTGTTTCGGTGTTTTAAACGTAACCGTTACATTGGTACGCCGAGCCTGTCTTAATTCTCCGTGAGAAAAGTATTTAAGGTACAAAGTGAAAACTGACAGCTGCAGGATCGGTAATCACCGAGTAGTCAGTCAAGCGGCGAAATGGTCTGAGTTTTACTGTGAAACTCGCCCTTTTTTCTTGAAACGGAGTACAGCCTCTATAGTGGGCATTGCTGTTGTACCTTAACGTACGTTTCTCTTCATCACTGCTGTACACACGTGGATGACTTGATGGCTGTATAAGTAATCGATTTTGTTGGATAAGTACGTACGACAAGCCGATAGAGCAGCAGAGTTTTTTTATGGGGGTGTCTTTAGCGTGGTTTCAGAACAAAAAAATCAAAAAGTATATATATATATATATATATATGAAGGTTATTTGAAATTTTAGTATCGAGTCTTAGTATTACTCTGGAGTTTGTGAATCTGTTGAAGTTGTGCACTTTCACAAGGCAGAAATTCCGTGTAAGCTTAAATCATTTTAAAATAGGTCATGTTTTTTAGGACATGGCATTTTACAGGTCATATATATGCATATATATTTTTTTGCAGTCATCAGAGATGCTCCAGCGTAATTTAATTGCCCAGAGTTACTCACCATATTCCTACTGAATTTGCAGAAGTCTAATATAGTTTATAGTACATCCCATATTGTTCTGTGCATCGAGTTTTATTATATTCTGTATGTGTAAAATGGTTATTATTTTATTTTATGTGCTGTGCTGTATTGCATTGTGCTGGACTGTATGTAAGGCATGGCACTTTAATACTGTAGTCAATGTACAGTGCTGACTTATACAATACTGTGTTGTTTTTAATCATAGAGTATTTTATAGTACTTGAGTGTGATATGGTTTTATACTGAATGGTGTTACATTGCATGAATGTTTCCTTACTTCATAAAATTAATACTGCTGAAAAGGGAAATGGTTTTGGAATGATTTAAGAGTAGTCTTTTCCAAATGTTTGAACTCAGTAGTTTACAGTAATATTGCTTAGTGTATCTATTTGAACCATGAAACAGATGTATCTTTCATAACAGAAGCATATTCTCCTGCCTTGAACGCATTATTCTTTATATATAAGTCTATATTCAATATACACTGTTTTATATACCCAAGTGATGTTTACATTGTTCTGTGAGATCGATCTGTCTGGTTCTCCAACGTTAAAAGGCCAAGTGTAGACCTCTAATCCATAGGTGTAACATTGTTAAAATGAGAAAAGAATTGTATCTTAAATTCTCCCTTATTGAACATTATTTCCATTATGTAATCAGTGAGAACTTTTTATAAATATCTGGATCTTAACAAATGAATTCCATGGTCTGGCTGTATTATCGGCTGATGAGGATAACGCCACCCCTTCTGTCAGTAAAGATTCACAGCAGTGAAATAAATGACCCCCCCCACTCTTGGAAATCAGATTCCATACCACAGATTGAGGAGGATGGCACAGTTTTCCAGGCAATTGGTTACACCATGCTCTGGGATTATGGGGCTATGGAAGCACGAGGATTTGGCAGCGAGCAATGTGCAGCACCGTCATCCGTACTGGCGCTTGGCCTGTGTTTTGCGGCAATCATATGCAAGCATTTAGCAGCGGGCTTTTCTCAGCCTTGAGCACCTCCCAGGTGTACACCCAGTACTTTAACCACGATGCCCCCTGTGGCATCAGGGAGCTGGGACCCAGGTAAATAGTGCAGTGTTCACCTTGAACAATCCACTCTCACTTCCTCCGGATCCATTTATTAATGGCAGAGTGATTCTTAACAACGTCTATGATTCATTATCCCCTTGTTTAACGAGCACGTCATAAAACAGTTTTCTGTTTCCTCTTTTGTCCCCCGAGATTTTAATTAATATGTAAATGTGTAGAGCCCCGCCATCTTCGCTAATGCAAAGTAGGTTACTTGGTTGTTCCTGGTAAACAAAGAAAAGCTGAATTCTCGGAAATATCAGAACTTATTAAGACATTTGTGTGATGTTATGTAACAAATCAATGTAATACAAGAAACTCTTCGGCAGAAATGGTAACCACACATATTTGAACTTCTGTACGGGTTTGAGAGATACGGTAGATTCTGCCAGAACCACATTTATTATTAGTGGCAAATTCATGCCATTTCAAAGAACAATGCCTCTGTAAGCTCCTTTCTCAGGCAGACTAAATTTGTTAAAAGATATTAAGACTGTTTTGGACCCAAAGTGGTCACCTTCCATGAATGCTGACTGTAACTAGGAAAACTTGAAAGAACTGGAAAATCAGAAATACTTCCTATTGCAAAAATAATTTCAGTAAGAAAGCAATAGTAATAGCCTACTTATTTATTTAATTTATTATCGGTCCCACTACTGTGGGTTTTAATGTGACATTTTTTCTATCAGCATGGCTAAGAATCGGATAACAAAACGTTAATCATCGTGAATCTATAAGATCAATCTCAATAAGCAAATATAAAATAATATTTAGTTGAACTGTATTCCTTAATAATTATCTGAAATACCTGACACTTTGCCTAATATAAAAGAAATATTTAAAAACATAGTTTTACATTACTGTCAACTACAGAGACAGAAGTTTCATTTTAATAAGAGGGCGGAGGTATTATGAGGTCGTTAGAATTAATGTATCCCCGAGACACAGATGATTCCAGACCCAAAACCTCCATAAAAGATACATGGATGTCATATTATTCTTTTGCTTCTGGGCACTTTTCTCATTATAATGAAAGAGAGAGAGAGATGAAGAGAGATGGGGGGAAGAGCTTCGCCTTCAGATGAGTCTGTATAATTGTGCTGCAGAAGCATGTCAGACATTCAGAGCTCTGTCAAATATTTCATCTTGTTAGCGAGGCTGAACCGAGTGTCAGGAAAATTAAAAAGGAATCACTGCCTTTCCCAGAAGAGGAATAACTCCAGTCACATGAAAAAGGGCAGCATCACATTTTAATACAACTTACGAGGAGTCGATAACCAGATCTCTTAAGCCTGGAACTGTTTACAAGAACATCATGGAAAAGTAATGAAATGAACTTATCCATCTAGCAGCACTGGGATAAATCTGCCTGTTTTGTATCATAAACCGCTTGAGTAATTAAATTACATACTCGAAATCAAATTTGTTTCGCAGCAGAGCTTTATATTAGGATAGACCACAGAAAATGTTGCAAAAGCCATGGATTTGTAATCTTAAACTGGGAATAATGCAACTGGAGAAGCAGAAGTGACTAAACTCTCACCATAATGAGCACATCAGAAAGCTTTTCTCAGGTTGGTTGTCCAGTATAAGACAATACAGCCACAGAGAAACTAACCCTTCAGTCCCTCAGCTTCTCAGTGACTTCTCCATAGCTCTTCAGTCCCTCAGCTTCTCAGTGACTTCTCCATAGCTCTTCAGTCCCTCAGCTTCTCAG
>JAACJT020000064.1:11087279-11103225 GCA_009936485.2 Gymnarchus niloticus | reverse complement strand
CATAGCTCTTCAGTCCCTCAGCTTCTCAGTGACTTCTCCATAGCTCTTCAGTCCCTCAGCTTCTCAGTGACTTCTCCTTAGCTCTTCAGTCCCTCAGCTTCTCAGTTACCTCTCCATAGCTCTTCAGTCCCTCAGCTTCTCAGTGACTTCTCCATAGCTCTTCAGTCCCTCAGCTTCTCAGTTACCTCTCTTTAGCTTTTCAATCCTTCAGCTTCCTGGTTAGCTTTCTTTCATGACTACTTCCTGGAGCAGTAATTTTATCATTTTGACAGGAAGTTCTTCTGCTCTTGGGAGGGTTGGTCCACATTCTTCATGCACTAATGAGAGCACCGCTTCCTGTGAGTGAGGCAGAAAAAATGGAAGGGAAAATGGGGTTTATTTATTTTTTTTTAGTGAATCCTTTCCATATATGCCATGGCTGGCATGTAATTATTTTCTGTGCGTCAGAGGAAAAAAAAAACCCTTTCATATATCACAAAATGATGATAATATATTATGATAGCATTATGAACTAAAGGTTCATGGAATTTTTAACAAGTTTATTTTCATTTACATGTAATTATTCACACATTTAATTTTTAAATTCTCCCTTTGTGAGAGCAGCCCGTGATAAACAGCTTAAGTACCTCAATTGGGTTGTATTTTTAAGTCGATTTTTTGGGGAAGGCCTTATGCCCTGCGGTGCCTGGGATTGGTTCCAGACTCCCCCCCCCCCGCAATACTGTATGCTAAATAAGTCATGGGAAGATGGATTGATTGTGATGAGGTTAGTGAATCGACGTACGAAGGACTCTAACAGAGCACACCCTTCATTTAGCCATTGGACATGTCGAACGAGAGGGAGTCATGACCCCCCACACAACAGAACAGGCTGCCAGTGACACGGCGTTGGTGACGTGCCATGCCTTTTCTGTTGTTAATTATGTTAACGATAATTAATGGGCGTTGATAATAACTGCATATAATTACTCCTTGAATGATTATCCTAAACAGGAAATCGAGGCGCCTCGTGGCAGTTATAACACGGAGGAATGATAAATTGGATATTCCTCAAGCAATTTAATACCAAACCGGGGACAATTCAGCAACATTACAGTCTGTGTTAGCCACTCATTTTATACCAGAAGTGACAAAATATGTACGCTAGGACAAAAAAACAAACACGCGGACCCTTTTTCTGTACTGCCCTATTAAATGAGGAACCCAATGATTCGATATCAGGAACTGGGCCATTCCTCTGGACTCCATATTACTGGGATATGAGAGGAAATAAACATATAAGGAGTTAATGCATGCATATGCAGGAACAACATGCAGGTCCTATACGAACTCAGCAGTGGATGTTTGAGGGCTGGGGTGGCAGTGATAACCAGTCAGATTATTTGGTTGGCTTACACAGAAAAATCTGGCCTTTTTACCTTCGCTAAAATAATTAGCCTCCTTGGTGATCTGAAGATAACGACCCAAACATAAAAGGGTCATTAATGAAGCCAAAGGCCACGATTGTGAGCTCTTGCATCCAAACAAGGCCTTGCTTAGGGATGTCTAATCGTGATATCACCACAAAGCTAACTGCAAATGCTCCTATTTAAAGAACTATGCACACTCCATCAAGGGGTTAATCATTTTTGGAGAGGACGACAGACATTTCTTTAAATAGTACATTCTCGTAGCATTATAAATATTGCACAATAGTTTTTTTAGTACATTAAAACTACATTTATAAGAAAACTTGTTATGCATGCAATGTTACATTAAAGAGAAGTTCAAGTCCCAGCAGCTGAGCAATTTATGCATGTTCTGTACACATAACTTTGCATGCAAGTTTAATAACTGGGAAAAAATAGTAAGGTAATGCGGAACAAAGAAGGAAATAAAATAAGCAGAGATAAACTGCAATGGATAAGTCCAAAGTGAAAGATTTTTCTGCAGTAATCTAAATGAAAGATGGTCGCATAAGCAGTGATGAAAGATGACACATCTTTGTTAGGCCGAGAACCATTAGGTCACTCTGAAAATAATCGTTCCTGACAGTTCTGGGTTTATTTGTAATTCTGTTAAAACAGCTTCTGAGAAAGACGTACTGTATACTCCTACAGCATTTCATGATGTTGTCTTTTTTTTAATGTAGTCCTCAGTAATGATGGGATAGTTGAGGCTTCAAAGCCCATGGTGGGTGGTTGCTGGCCAGATTGGTCATTCAAGATTCTCCTACCCACCATGGGTTTTGAAGCCTCATTTAATGCTCACATTGATTGGCTAGTTCAGGATACTCCCACCCACCATGGGTTATGAAACCGCATTTGTCCAATCACTAGTTCTCAGGTGAGGTGATCTCACTGAGGTGATTTGACTTAATAGATTACAGGGTTAAGTTCAGATTAAACCAGGAGACAAGGATGTGAGTGTGTCTCCTTGTTCTGGTGCCAAAGCCGATGTCTGAGAAGAACCATCAACTCAAACGGTGTAATAAAATCAGCTGTTAGCTGGGAAGAGAAGGTAACTACAGTTATGAGAAAATGTACTAAATGTTGTTCATGAAATAAAAAATCAAAAAGAAATATTCCGATGTTTTTCGACAGGTGTACTAAAATTGTTGGCTGGTACTTTTTGTATGCATATATACATATAACTGTCTATATTTGGTACTTGTGATAAACACATGCAGTATATATACATCTGTTTATATACAAATACTTACCATGGCAACAATTACAGCCAACACTAACAGGGCTGTAGCTAGTGGGTTTTTAAGATTCAAGATTCAAGAACTTTATTGTCATTGTGTGAGCACAACAAAAGGAGAAAGGTGGTGATGATTCCAGGGTCCCACAGTTGGAGAAACCCCTAGAATATATACCACACAGCGGTATATATTTGGAGGATCACTAGAGGATTGTTTCACAAGGCCCAGAATTCCGACCCATGGCCATTTTTTTAATCATCCTTCTTCACAGGTTTGCTCAAACTTTCTCCTGTTGGGGCGAGTCTACTGACTGCAGTTTTCAAAGGTTTCTGCAGAAGCATTCAGGACCAAACCTCTCGGCAACATTCGCTTTCTCATTCCTAAACCTCCCCACAATTTTGGCACCATGTGCCAGATAGCGGTCTCGCTGACTGCAGTTAAGTGCGAGCTAAACGTTGCTGCCAGGCCCTTTCACCGCATCTCGTGGTGTTTTATTGCAGACTTCGTGTGAGCTTTGAGCCGGTTCGTCTTTTTAGTCGCGGCTTATTTTTCAAGTGCCCACTGGCTGCTGCGTGTGTTCTCTGTTTCTCTCTGCTGCTGACCCACATAACACAACATCAGATTCTTACCCTCCCCATGGTGACCATTACTGCCTGCTTCCCTCTCAGAATAAGACTACCGTATATCGACTTCTCGCCAGATCTATTAATCCACAAGTCAAATTCAATTCTTTAGGCGATTTTGTAAGTAAGAGAACATTTTGTTTTATTGAATGATGTACCAGAAACAGCAATGGCAGAAACAATCTTGGAAATGAAAAGTATAATCATCAACTGTATGTAAAGATAGGGGCCTGATAATCTATTCCTATCCCAGAAATTCAGAGGCAGTGTGTTGGTCATTCCTTTCAGTGCACTCACAGGGTAGAGACGTTCCAAACAAAACTCAGCTATACATTCTGAGCAGTAGCATGACAAGATCCTGGCCATTGATCAATATAATCATTTGATGCACATGAAGAGTCTGTATGCTAACTCAGTATTCATACCATCACCATCTTGCACTTCAGTAATAATTTGATTGGCTTTTTTCCCAAAAGGTTTGTGCTGTGTTTGTTTGAACTGTACAGCTTAATTGTATTACGTGTGCGTATTACATATCAGTTTATGACGGAAAGGTTATATTCATGACTTGGGCTCAATACACTTTTTAAATATTCACGTAATTTTGCTGTGAGGGGAAAAACATCTATTAGAAAACACCGGTAATTTTTTTTTTTTTAGATCATTGAATACAGTTGATCCCTTCGTGAGTTTAATCCCCAAACTTTCTGACTCTGAGCACAGGTAAATTCCACACGTAGAGTTCTGGAGCTGGGCAGTAATGAGACAGGTTCCCGGGACACAGACCCACAGGTCCACAGATGGCCATCCTCTTGTACTGCTGAGCAGCCGAGCTCTTCAAAGAGCTACCAGAGCCAAAGGAAGCCATATCAGGTTCTGAGTGATATGATCTACGATAATTATTATCATCATCAGGTTGAAAATTAGCGATCCTAATCAAAAGTTTCCAATTTCAACTCATTCTATTTAATGAGGTGTTCTTGATCAACACAATTTCAATCAATAACGACAAGAAATGGAAGCCATCTTTAAAAAAACATTAAAATAGAGTGCTAATCTGAATCTGTTTGACAGAGGTCATAGATCATGCTGGTTATTGCACCCGCTTGACCAGTTAATGATACTACAGACATGAAATACCGTGATACTGTAAATGTGATATGCCACAACTATGGATTTAATGCTAAAGGAACCAACGGGCCAGTTGCATTTTCATAGGCAGCACAATTCAGACCCATATTAAAAGGTCACAGGGACCTAAAGAGAAATGTCAACCACACAGACTGACCTATTCAAAATGGGATACGGCAACAATAGAGCAGCTACATTTTTTTGGACTGCCGAACTCACTCTATTGGACCTAATATAGTGCAAAGCAGTTTAGAATAAAACATGCTGTCTCCTTTATGTGGAATTTGTAGAATTTAATTTTGAGTTAAGAGGTGCCATCTGAACCAGACAAATTAAAAATGTCTCACATTTTTTCAGATATTGCCATGCATTAAAGCTTTCTTTGAAGATAGCAGTTGAGCCGAGAGAAGCACGCCCTACCTCAGTAACGTCCTCAATCAAAATATCGAGCACACCCTTTTAATGAACGTCCATGGGATGGCATTAAACAGTGGTCCCTTTGTCATAAAGCTTCAATAACTAGGTGTTGAGTAGTTCGGAGAGTAATTGCCCATGAAGCATTCCTTAAACTTTTGAGGGAAAGATAGGAAACAGTGAGCTCCTAGGCCCACTATAACTGGGGATGCTTATCATGCATTATGACAGAGAATCCAGAAAGCAATTTGTGCAGCAATTTGTACCTCAGGAGTCTTAACAGAGGAGAGAGTTCTTTCAAACAAAGGACTGGATTGAGGTGCTACTCTGAAGTGTTTGTACAATGCTGTTTTATTAATATTTATGTCCCATTTTCTAAGCTCTGAATGCAAGTTATCAGGAGATGCATTCAGGTAAATATATTTTTGGCTTAAATAACAATTAAACAGCTGCTATTTGAAATGTAGCCCTGAAATTGAAATGATGGCCAGATTAGAAATCAGAATATTTTCACCCAGGTGCTAATATCTTCTAGCTTCTGTGAGGCATGTTGGACATAAGATTGCTGCTGATGGTGAACAGAACGGCAGCTGTAATTCGAAATGAGAGCTCGGTGATAACACGGGATATTAGTTTTGAAGCTGAGAGACGGCTATCGAACACCTGAGTCAAGAAGATTTTCTTAACCGTCGGTTGTATGGGTTGCATTCAGGGATTAAGTGTTGGGTGGTAATTAGGGAAGTGGACTTATACCCAGAAGACTTCTGCTTGCTCTGCTTTGAGACTCCTGTCATGCTGCCAAGGAGCCTGAAATGCCAAGGCAGATATCTGGGTTTGGGCAGAAAATAGACTAAGGAAAACAGCAAAACAGCAAAATTAGGTACCTTACATGAAAGACAGTCCCTGGGTATTTCATCTGTTCGAAGGAGATGTGCAGCAGTGATGCATGCAGTTGTAATTCTACCCTGTAGGGAGCGCTGTTGTGCCAGATCATTCTGTCATTTCAATGCGCCTTTCAGCTTCACTGGGACTCATTGCTGTGTCCCTGAAGACAAGGCTTGAGTTCCCAGTCAGAGCTTGTGTGTGGGATCCCGTGACACTTACCCATCAAACTGGAATGTTACCCAATAAACGGGAATATTATTGTCACTGTGTTGTTAAAAGCTACACGGGGGTTATACTGCGGTTGATGAGAATATATTTCTTTGGCCGTTTATTTGTGTGTAAATAGATAGCGAACCAGTATAAGCAGCTAGAAGATGAATAAATCAATGGATATATTCCTATTTAACAAACAACAATGCTGTGTTAATTTTTCAGTTTCATTAGTGTAAACAGTCACGAACTGAAAGTGCAAGAGCACCTCTAGGGTTTAAACACTTCAAAATGAACTAATTTGACAATTGCTTTTTATGCATTGCCAAAACATGCCCACCATGGGCATTTCATGCAGACACACCTTGTCCAGAAAATCCATCATTGTGGGAGGCTGCCTTACAGCCAATGACTTTAAAAATAGCCGAAGTATTTGAGTGTTCATAGTGTGCAAAAGAAGTTTCCTGTTTCATATAAAAGTCAGCTAAAATATAATTAAGACCATCTGATTTGTCATAAATTAATAGCACAAAGTTTAGAACTTTAGCATTCAATACCGAGTATTACCCAGTTAAAGGACGCCGGCTGAAGCTGCTTCCTTTATTAAGGGTCAATTCATAATAAGCAGACTGCAGTCTGTCTGTCTTTAGGTAGGACACCATAGAGGAGTGTAGCTACAGTCCCTGGTCATTTATTTACAGTCAGTATGAGAGATGTCACGTTAATGCATCATGTGCAATCAGCCAGAAGAGCGCTGATGGTGCTTAGAGTGACTCCGGCGACATGCGGATGGCGCCCCGGTGGCGCCCCCTGTGTACGACTTGGTAATGCACGCACTTCAGTTGGTCTGCGGTCTTTTGTGTGAAATATTGGAAGCGCAGAAGCAGACAGGGCACCGCTTCACTGAGCGCACGGGGCAGTCACTGCGAGTACATTTCATGCCCTCAAAGAAAGAGAACTTCTGCCTGACTATACGAGCTGCGTTCTCCTTAGAAAGGCTTACAGGCAAAAGCCAGTACTTCGTATAAATTAATTTTCGAAATCTTGTGGCGCTGGTTGATCTTAAGTCTTTTCTTTTTCTCTAATCCGCGGTCGGATGTTGAGGCTGAGACAGTTTCAGCATTAATATCCCCGTTTTTAACTTGCGCGCCGATTTCTCTTTTTTTCTGCCGACTCTTCGTGAAGGAAAGACCACAAACTGAAGAGGAGGTGATTGATGTTTCTTCTGAAATGGACGTAAGGTTTTATCCTCCTCCGCCTCAGCCTCCTTCAGCCACTGATCCTTCTTGCTTGGGACCCTCACATTGCCTGGACCCTTACTATTGCAATAAGGTGATGAACGTCTCTTTTCTGTTACTTTTCATCTAAGTACGAGAATAAATCGTTAGAGAAAATAAACTTGAATTCGTCTCAGTTCAGTGAAGTCCAGTAACTCTCTTGACTCAATGTGTCGCACTTCTAGACGAAATGGATAATAGAGACTACCGATGTGTTAAAACAAGCAAACACATGTAAAGTTATGGCATGCAAAACTAACGCGCTGACCTTATCTACAAATAAAAAAGAAGAGACACCTAGTCTTTAAATCGCTGTAGGGTGCGTGACATTACCACTTAAATACAGCGAAGTGCTTTAATTACGAGTTAGATGACACGTCAACAAATCGGCATTGAATGGCGTTATTTAGTTATTTTGCAACTTTTTAAATAACACAGGCGGACTGGCATCTTACTCCTTCATATTAATACTCCTAAAGCGGGTTGGCTGTGGCGCTGTATAGCCTCGAACATCTCAGCTGCGCTCTGCCTGACATTTAATTTACCTTATATCGGCTGCAGCAAGGCAACATTTTTACGAGAATGCGGTGGGATGCCAGCTCTGTGTACGATAAAGTGTTACGTTAGGAGAATGCGTTCACTTAACGTTAATAAAACGATTTTTGCCAAGTCCGCTGCTAGCTACAGATGGTGCTGTAGCCCCACACATTAACATTATATAGAAATGTGCGCTTTTACTTTTTGCTGTACGAACTGGCTGATTATAAGCTTCAGACCTATTAATAAATACACCTGCGGTGCTTTTTAAGCCGTGTTGTTAAAATAGTGTCACTTTTCTTTCTCCTCGGCACTCTATTAAGGGTGCATGCAGTTTTGCTGGCTTGTCCCGCTTAATATTGAATTGATGATCCGCCTTGTAAAATAATCAGGGTCTTGTTCCGTACGGTTTGTCTGTGTGTGTTTTTGGGGGGGATGGGATGACTTGAGGGGGGAGGGGGACCTGGGCGGGGGTCGCCTATCGCAGCGTTGCTCTGGATGCTTAGGCAGCGCTCCGCATTTGTTTCCTTGCAGTAATTCGGCTTCTTGATTTTTTTCTAGTCTGTTGGTCGTAGCGACCTCGGTGTCCACTGCTGCCCGCATCAAGCCGGCGTTAACATAGAGGCATTTCTGAAGTGAGGCGCCTGATAAACACGAGCGGATTCCTCATATTAACACGGCAGACCGTAAAATGCCTTCTTACTGGCATCCCCATGTTAGGTTACTAATTGGATTCATTAGAAGATTAACAAGCAAATGTTCAACTTTTAGCACGAAAAAGGAATGATTTGCCTGTTATTTCTCTGCTATCCTACGAGCTTAATGCGTACATTCACTTGGCCATTGTGTGTTATCTACAAAAGCGTAGATGTTATCTGTCACGATTGTTGGCGCTCGTCACTTCAAGTTTCTGTAAGGTTCATTCGTCACGGCTCTGCTGAGTTTGCATAGTTTGTAGGTCATAACTGTGAGATCCTGGGTTGATAAGGTTTCAGTGAAAACAAGGAGGGAGAAGGAAGCACGGGGGGCTGGAGGGGGGCAAAGGTGCCAGGCATGTCTTCAGCAAACTGTCACAAGTGCCATCAGCGGTGGCCAGGCAGTCTAGGGTCGGCTTATAATACTGATCTGGGTACTCAGCGAGCCGGTGGCATACTGAAATGGTGACACCAATACCCGACTGTGTTTTGTGTAAATATGATAACCATTCGCTGTTCTTACAGGCGTGTTCCCGTTTGGGTCACAGGCACCACAGAAATAAAAAAGCCTTTGAGTTCAACTGTGAAAATGCTGACCTAGATAATATAGAACTTGCACTTGCTTGCCAAAGCTAAGCCATCCGTTTAAATCGAAGCAGGGATTACATGGTAGGATGTAAGCATCAAGATCATTAGGCGTACATGTTATAAAAATTCAGTCTAGCCACTTGGTACGACTTAGTCATGTAATGTGATCAGTGTATCATTCTGGATATGATAATTAAACCTGCGGCCTGCCCTGTCTGAAAACTTTGTATTAACTCATGACCTAGTAGCATCTGAAATTTCCTTGAAACATACATATTTATTAACTGCTTAAAGAGAAATAAATTCTTTTCTTAGGGATTTATGGCATTAACATGGTTCCGCGGTGACCAAATTATTATTATTATTGTTGTTGTTGGTTGTTTTTATCATCATTTGTCAGTTCATACGTTTAAACAGCTGCTTTTTACAATACATTAAACAGTATTTACTCAGTAAATTTGATACAACGCCGAGAGTAATGCTTATTATTTTGAAGTTTTAAATAAAATAAAATCACAGCCTAAAGTATTTTCACCTTATTTTAAATATATTCATAAATAAAATCTTTTTTTAATATATCACTATAATAGTATATTGTCGTAAACATGTTCTCACACCATGTTTTGTTTTGGGGTTAAATAGAAACATATAGTACAATACAGATTTATTTATTATCTTTTTTGTAGTATTCTGTCTCAATTAATTTGCACTGAAATAATACAACATTTCATTTTTAGATGATATAATGAATTAACCTCTGATGTTTCAGACAGGTACATTATGTGAAGTTAGTGTTACTTGTGCCTGTCTTAATCTCAGTTTGTGTGGTCAGTGTAGTCAGAGTGGAGATAATGACTACACAGCCTTCAAAACTCCGAGCTGTCATCTTTCTCTGTCTTTCTTTACCACTTCACATTACCATGGAAACCACAACTTTACTGAGCCAAGGTCTTTAATCAGGAGGGAGGGGGCACTTATGGTTTATGCAAATTAGCCAGTTTCCATAAAATGATATTTTTTTATTGTGAGTCATTTTTGCATTTAAAGAATAGTATTTTTTAAAAATACTATTTGAATCGGACTAAAGCTCGCTTAAAATCCTAAATCAGGCTTGCATTTGTTCAGTGTTTATTTTATTGATGAACAGTTTTTATTAAATGAAAAGTCTAATTAGCATTGTGCTATATTTACAGATAAATAGCACTCCTATGCTCTGCGCTGTAAAATTCCCACATTACAGCATTATTTTTGTGGCGTTTAAAGAACATCACTCTACAATGTCCCCCATGGTGCTGCTTCAACACTTCTCAGGACTCATGTCTGTGTTTAAATACACTACTGTGTCTTGTGTGCAGAAAGATTCATGCAAGTAGAATGCCTGGAACAAGCAGCATAAAATATAACTTTATTCTCCTTTTTGGAGGAGAATATGACAAAAAGACATGCCACAATCAATTAGTTTGTCATTCAAAGGGGACATTTTACTGGAAAAGTAGGTGGTCGAGTCTGATTATTTTAGTGGTCTTTGCACATGCTGACTGTTTGAAACCTCTGTTGCCAAAAGCGCACTATGTGACATTCTGTGACCTTACAATGGAGCTGAAGCTCATTTGTTACTACTCTCATTCAGTCCTTGGTAATTGGAACAGTTAAAGTGTTCATTTTTTCAGCGGTAACTCAAAGCACTCCTGTGCTTAAATTCCCATGGTGGTTCTACTTTTCTTATTTCTAAGAAATTGGTTTATGCTATCCCTCTTAGCATTGCGTACAGAAATGTTAGGTAAGTAGGTGGTTCATTTTAATTCAATGTTTCTGAGTCAGTGAGAAACCAATTTCATGTTTATCAAAGGTTGCCCATTGTCTTCAGCTTCTAAAAAACTGAATTTCCATTTTGAAAAATCAGATTAGGTCATTTTGTCATATTGTTTTTATCTTCCAAAGTTTAGACCGCTCAAAATCTTTGTTTTTGCTTTGAAATGTTACTTTCTCGTTACGTTTTAGGTCTAGGTTTTCTGCAGATGTCTGGTCTGTTTTAACTTCATTTTTAGGAGAGACATCTTGCGTTGATTAAAATGTAATTTATTTCACTGTTACTGTGAAATATTTTGTCATACATTCTAGTGTCTGTTTCCTATTAAACTTTCCTGTTAAATTATTCTGACCAAATTATTATTATTATAATAAACTGGAATTAACTTCATTTTCTTGTTGTGCATTTTATAATTTTACCAATATCTTCTGATTGGCATGTTCACAGTTTAATTAAATGTTCATTTTCGAAACGTAAATATGGACATATCACAGTTAGGCTTTACCTATAGCTGTTTTGTTTCTTACGACAGGTTCAGCGTTGCAAATTCAAGCAAAAAGCAAGCGAATGTGTAAACTGGCAAACTGAGACGCACACCTTAACAGAGTGGATTATTTTTCAACAGACGCCGTGTGCTTTGCAGGAAGTCTGACGGGGGAAAGCCGTACATCTGGTTATGATCAATAAACTGTTTTCTCAAAAGTTGTAGTTTGAAAAATGAGAAGATAGAGGGAGCGCGTGCCAGATGTAGAAATACCAGCTGGTCAAGATTGGAGATGTGGGGACGCAACCTTTGAGAGAGATGACAGGACGGTGGCTGAATGGTTGCCTGCCATTAATCTCCAAGAAAACCCATTTATCGTGGAGGACTAATATCAAAGCTGATGTTTTACTTCAGGCTAATGATGTTCTGCCGGCGTGCGAGAAGGCGGTCTCGATAGAGTTTGGAGGCCTGCTGTTATTAAAGCTAATGGGATAATACTCTTGTCACTGGGGCAAACAGGCAAAATGAGGATGGCCTTTCGGTTTTGTCAGTTTTGGCGGGCGTCAGGATCAGCAGGTTTTATTTGTGGGGTTCCTCCGAGGTCCAAGTAATATCATTAATTGATAAAGAAAAGTTGATTCTATTAGTAGCTACTTATAACTGACTATGAAGCCCTAAAGTTAATCTGGGAGCTCAAAGCAGTGTAACACGAATGCGGGGGGGGAATTATGCTGAATCGGACACTGACAGCATGAGGAAACACAAGGCGAAGACGTTGAGGGAATTATGTGGATGGTGTTGGCTATGTTTAGTCACATGACCGTTAGCTAGTTAATCTTTCTCACAATATGTACCGCTTCGCTGTTCCTGCAATAATGATGTCAAACAAAAAACAGTCAATTAGTTTATTCATTTTAAAGACCTTACTTTCAGAGTTTCTACTCAGTCTGCCCCCCCCCACCCAGATTAAAACACAGATAGTGTGAATGCAGCTCAGCTATGCAGTAATGGAACATTGTCACCTTCTACAGACACAACCGAGGTTTGAACAGGAGTGACCCAGAGCACCCTTCAGTTAGCTAATCGCATCCCAAATTGTACTCTGTTGCCTTGGAAACCTTTGCATTGCGAGGGTAGCCCGGGGCGAGCAAATGCTACCCACCACACGACTAGAAAGACCAGAAAAAGGCAGACAAATGTGTGAACAGGATTAGACTGTATTTACTATCGTCCAGTATTAGCATCCTGAAGTATTGCCTGCCATTTTGAACTTACTACAAGTGAATCATAACTTGACTACTATCCCCAAGAGCCCCCCACTACAGTTCCAGATGATTTACATGCAGATGCATCTAATCTGATTGCATTAAAAGGCACCCGTCTGTTGCCAACTGTAATTTTACTGAAACAATTTCATTTGCGCTCAGAAGCGTAAATACTTTACATTCATGTTTATTTTGTGTGGCCTGTATTTAATTTGTTATTTTCATGCTGACTTTGTACTTAGGCATTTCCTACATGTATGTGTAATTTTTAAGGTGCGGTTTGGGCACATTTAAAAGCATAGGCAGGCCTGGCTGTTATATTGCGTTATATTGAATGAGAACATTGTCAGATCAATGGGCAGGTTTGTTTACTACTTGTGGAGCAGTCTTTTTTAAGGCAAACATTTCCCAATGCTGAGGGGCTGCCAGGTGTGCAACATAGCATGTGTGTTTAAGGTCTCCTCCTAGCTGGCAGCTATTCCTGCATTCTGTAAAGAACAGGCATGTAGGGACTATAAACGTTTCCAAGGGATACCGTGCAGGACAGCTGTCACGTGACTTTAATCTGCCTGCCTTAAAGGGGAACTCCACTCAAACCGGATATTAAGTTTTCATCATCACATTTTATATATACATCCTGCGGAAACATTATTACACGCACACAGAAGAGCAAGCTGGCCGTTGTTCTTTTCGACCGCTGACATCAATGGCTGTCTGTGTCAATTATCGTGTCCCATTATTTACAGCTCAAAGGCCCCCCCCACCACCAACCGATTTCCACACTGTAATCACCAGTTTCTCATGAATCATTTAGCGCAGTAAAAAGATAAACATGACTGTACATTAAATAATGCCAAAGTGGTTGCTGCCCAGAACCCCATGTGGTTCTTTCCCCAAGGAAATGAAACACAGAAATGCTCACTGTATTGCTTATAAATCAGAAAGCGATAATTGGGCTGGATTCCTACCACGGTAAAGATTATGGAGTGTAACAGAAATGATGAATTTTCTCTAAATTTCCCCATCAGCAAAATGACAAGTATTCAGTGGGGTTTTTCCCGTGGGCAAAAATCACAGCCTTCAGTGGAAAAAATAAAACCTGTGATGATGACCTGTCGATAGTTTTCTCTGTGACTTGTCTCTTTTCTGAAGGACCATTTTGCTATCAAAACTGGGAGGTTTTGTTATCGATTTAGTTTCAGTTCACTGAGAAATGCGAGGGCTTTGTTTGTATTAAAATAATCCTCAATGAACAAAATGCTTCTTGTAGTGTAGATTAACACAAAACATTTCTTTATTATGATTTTGCCTTTTATAAGTCAAGGGAAACAAAGAAGAAATGTGAAAACCTCAGAAGCAATTTAGCCAAACTTATCCTGACTTAATCGACTTGATTAGTTTATTTGCTTTGAGGTTGAATTATAGATTTGAGTTTGCAAGGCCTCCATAGGACAAAGCTTACTTGTGTAGACCTCTGTGTCACTCTCTGGACACGTTTTTATATTGCGACCTTAAAACGAGGCAGGAAACCGCATGTTATCGTTTATTTTCATACCAGGAATGTGATACTCGAAATGTATGGCGTCTGTCTTGGCTGAAGACTTTTTTAATTAAATGAGAATGCTGAGATTCATGGTGGTCCTGTGTGCTGGGGGGAGGGATCAAAAAGGTGGCCCTGTCATCAAGTCATGTTTGGTTTGTTTATGCCCAACAGAAACTCTCAGATGAGTATTTTTATAATGGCATATCGATATCCCAGATGTTCCGTCAGTTGAACTTAAGGACAGATTGAGGATTTTGTGAGCAATTTTGCACACTTACCATTTTAAGCAGTGCTTGTAAAGTCCTTCTGTGAAGCAGAACTGCAGTACATGAATCCTGAAGCTTTTTTGGGAAAGTTTATGTTGCTTTGATAAACTGTGTCAGTGCCAAGTTAAGATGAGAAGGAAACAACCGGCAAACAGGACTGAGTGGATTTCAGACGGAGTTCGGTGACTGCGAGGCCTGAATCTGAGACTGTCTGGGATTCATCCGTCAGCGGGCAGTTCTGGAAGCACGTCATGGGATGGAGAAGAGTGCGCTCCGTTTCGCTCGGATCCATAGATTTTGATTGGGGTTTCGTCAGGCGGGAGTCAAAATGAAAGATCGGTTCGCAAAGTACTGAATGAGCATGCTCTATCTCTCTGTATTATGTTTGTAGCCACTTAGAGCTGATAGCTGTGGATCTCTGGCAGAAGGACCAATATTCAAGCCTCATAGCTTCAGGGTCAAGTGAAGTAGACAGCCAGAAGTGAAAATGTCAATAAGGCCTGATCAGTCCATGACCTTTGGAAGCCCTGCGTGTGTGAAATTCATATGTATGCCTTAAAGGAGTTGGGACCAGTGTACGTAGAGTGAGCTTTACGCTCACACTTGAAGTAATTAGTGCATTTGAAACCTAAATGACTGCTCCGGCCAGTTTAATCTCAGTGAGCCTGTGGATGTTCTTATGAATGCTGACTGATTCCATTACCATCGGTGAAACACTGGGTTTGAACACTGTCTCACATTGGGACCATTTCCAACACTGGCCAACTGTTTTTGGGATCACTCGCATGGTTGTTATATCAATATTAATGTTTTTTAAATGGACAAGCGGTAAGATTACACGTACACTTGTCAACTGTGCAGTAAAGATATTGGGTGTTGCGAGCAGGCGAGAGAAACACTGGTGTATGTGGTATCCACATATGACACACAGGTGAAGCCCCTATTCAGACGTACCAAATGGGTGTCAGGTTGAAGAACTGTCTTTAAGAAAAAGGGCTTTTGTTATCACCAAGAGGGAAATTTAACCAAATTTGGTGTATGTTACCTTGTGGGAACACTCTGAACCATAAAGCCTTTGAATCAGGGCTCAGGGAGTGTCATCCAGATGCCGCTTTTTTGTTTCATGAGCGTTCACAAGTTGAAAATGCACTGTTATAAAGATGCAGGAGTTCTCCATATGCACATTCCTTGTACTATGCTAGTGCTTCAGCTAATTAAATTACCAGTGCTGCTGTTTTGCTAAATACCTGGCATAACAAGGTGGCTGATTGTTGATTTTACCCCAACATGATGCCCTGTATCGGTGTCCTGTGCTGCATGGGATAGGATCGAGGATCCCCTGGGACTCTCAGCATGATAAGAGGTTATAAGATGGATGGGTGGGGTGACAGATGGATGATGGATCGATGGATCTATACGCACTACACAGTTAAGGATGCTATTAATTCATCCATCCATCCATCCATCCATCCATCCATCTTCTAGCTTTATGGAAATAAATTCAGCTGGATGTCCTACTGTAGCGATTCAGG
>JAACJT020000064.1:11056193-11087179 GCA_009936485.2 Gymnarchus niloticus | reverse complement strand
CATCCATCCATCCATCCATCCATCTTCTAGCTTTATGGAAATAAATTCAGCTGGATGTCCTACTGTAGCGATTCAGGTTAAATAACTCAAGGATAAAAGACAACAGCCGCCATGAGATCACAAGTGCAGACCTTTAGTCTTGCAGATCATGCTGGTTAACACTACTTACTGCCTCAGAATAGGACTCAATACCATTTTTTCCTTTGATTCAATGTCCCCTGCAGCTTGGGTGGTGTACAGACTGTTGCTGAAAATCACGAATCCTGATTTTGAAATCCTGCAATTCTGAAAATCACGAATCCACTTCAGAATTGTACCCTGACTTATGCATGTCCCCTTTGAGATCTTCCACCGTGTCACAGATTTAGCGTATCATTCAGCGTTATTTGGATATAAAATAAATCCTGGCTGAGGCTTGAAGCTTCGTTTTCTCGGATGCCGCAAAAAATGTTATGATTTTTTTATGAAAAGCAGGCAGATTAGTTTTTAGTGCATTTCTGCTATGAGGCTTACATATGGTGGAAAATGTGGTTATTTTGGGGTTTTTTGGCTGCTGGAAGCCAGTGTGAAATGTCCGTGTTTGGGTTGTGGGGGTCTCTTGTGAATGGATGGGAATTCCAGAACATATGAATTTTTTTTGGCCTAATTTGCATGCAGTGGGTCTGATCTTGAGGAGTACACTCGGCTGGCGTAGCTGTCACCACCCCAGCTCAGTGACGGATGGCGTGCTGAGAAACGGTGCAGGGTCAGCCTCAAAATCGCCAAGGATCTCCATTGCTCAAGCTTCAGCTGTTTCATCACCTGGGAAGGAACACGTTTAGATTCTTCAGCAAGTAGGCCTTCCGCTTCATGAGAACGTCGGTACGAGCGACTGATGCTGGAAAGATTTCGACAACAGCTGCCTTTGTTAGCTTGATAAATTAAAATCTGGCATGCAGCCGCAGTCAGAACTGATCGAGAACAAGATTATATCCACTACATAATTGGCTGTCTATCTGTGCCTCCGTGTCAGCTAATCTCGTCTGGTGGAATCGAAGCCAAAGATCAACTCATTAAGTAGCGCAACATAATGATCATAAAATCTGTACATGTGTTTTTGCCATTCTGGCGCGAGGAACGAAGCTACTCTCCTCCCTGCAATAGTTCAGAAATGTTGGCCCGCGTCTACGATTGGGACCCGTTCAAGGAATCTCAGCACGCTTCTTTTTTCCAGTGACAATCCAAACATGGCTGTCTGATTAATCTCCATTTTGAGTGGAAAAAAAATAAAAACATCCAAACAGATGGTGCAGGGAATTTAGGACGCCTTAATTGTTTGGTTTAATCTCAGTACAAACATATTGAAATGATTTTCACATAAAAAGTCTTTTTAAGAAGGTAGGAAGCAATTCATGTGGTGCATTTTCGGGCTAACAGTAAACACCCACACATTCCTGTTATCAGCTGTACGACGGTGTGTCTTCAAGCAAGTCGGATTTTAATGCGTCTTTCGTGACAGCATGTAGGGCTGTGCATGTGTGTGTGTGTGAAGTCGGACACGGCCCGGTAATAACTGCCCCATCCACGCTAGCATGCACAGGATGGTCTAGCCAACAAATTTACACCTGGGTTTTAAGTGACTCCCTCTGCAGTATTCGAGTCTTAAACACTCACCCCTAAGGGCTTCAGATACTTCTTTTTAAAAATAAACTCTGAGTTCTTCTTTCTTTCACCTCTACACCCACATCACTGCAATAATCGATAACCTGTAACTTGTTCTTTTATCAGACAGCTTCTGCAGATGTTGAAGTTTTCGCAGCCTCCATTTTTCTGTTACTTTCAGGTACGCCGTGAGGTACTATCACCTGAGAGATCGGGGGGGACTTCTTTCTAGCACTTTCTCTTGTGAATCTGATTCATTCATGGCACTGACAAAAAACAGCTTTTACTAATTTTAAGCTGAAACCAGAAACGATACCTTACACGTAATTGTGTTTCACTCACATGGGAGGGTAGGGTGGGGGTTACAGACAGGAGATATCTCTGAAGCAGGAGATCACCTCCTGTCATCAAAAATGCTCTTGATGAAAGCAGCATCAAGGCAGACAAATCTTGACGAATCCTGTATGTTTTTTGTCACACTAAATAAGCTAAAAAACAGCCGACTGACCTGTTTTTGCAATTTGGCGTTTCATCCTGTTAGAAACGAACAATGTAAACAGGTTATAACAAAGAAGTTTCACCGATGGCTTTTATCTGGAGCAACGCAAACATAATAAACTGTCGCACGGCCCTTCTCTCAAACTCGCTCATGAAGCACCCCACCCATCCATTGTTATTTCAGGAAGGAAAGGAACTGAGAAAACCACCTCGACCTCACTGATCATTGTTTACCGTACGTTCGCTTCATTTCTTTATTTCTCAAAGGAGCCTCGTTCTATTTGATGGTTTTCTTTTTAATTGCTGTGCCTGCTATCAGCCCAAAGCCTGGTGTTTTTCAAATCTGCCATAATAACTAATATTAAGCTGTGGTCTTTGGCCACGATCCATAAACCACTTTTTAAAGCAACAGATCATCTTGTTGATTACACTTTTAGCTGATAACTGAGCAGGTTTTTTTTTTTTTTCCAAAGTAAACATGTCATTTGGGCATTTATAACATAAATATATATGAAACTAAAAAGCATTTGTTAAAGTCTGTGGAAGAGGTTGTTTTTCCATTACATTTGCTCTTCCCCAGTATGCTTTTTCAGCATAATCATGCTAATTGGGACTTTATGACATAAATATGAAACTAAAAAAGGTTTGCTAAAGAGGTGGTTGAGCATGTGTGTCTTTGAACATCCATGTTTGTTCACATGCCAATGGAAGGATAATGGGGAGCCTGACGTTACCTGGCATTGTCCCTTTACCCAGACATCTGCTCTCTCAGTCCGGCGTTCCTGATTACGGTCGACACACAGTGAACCTGGAAATGCTTGCTTTACTTCTAAGGAAGGCTACACTGAATGTTGATTATCTACCGTAGTAAACTTTGGGAATGACACGTGAAACTACTCAATGTTGGGGTTTGCAAACAGTCGCAGGGTCGAGCACCCGGTGGAGGTAAATGACAGCAAACAAATCCATCTTCCAAACAGAGGTGGAGAGTGACGAAGACAAGACATGAAGTACAATGTAGACAGCCAAATCCAAGCTAGGCAAACACCAAGAAACCCAGGAAAGTGAGAAGGAGTCAAACACAGAAGATCATGAAGGAAACAGTCAATGTGATGGACCACTCAATACTTTCACAAGGAGCTAAGTGGATAACTGAAGGCCACCTAACCAGGTTGATGAGGTCCAGGTGTATGTAGTATTCAGAGGAACGGACAGGGTGTCACTAAGTGGATGGCAGTTTAATTATTTCACACCCATATATACATGACGATTGTTGGCTGACACTTGTAATGTCTGATCTGAATAGACCACAGCATTGCAGCCATTCAGGTGTTCTTACTGCCGGTGAATATCCTGCTCAGACTGATTCCAGATCAGTTGATGGTAATGGATCTCTTCGTGTTTGTACACTTTGCTCTGAGCAAACAGAAGTCGATAAGTGGGGAGGTTTAAACGCATCAGTGCTGCAAAGTATAGGGACAGCTGCAATCATGTCATTAACTGCAAAGAAGTCAAACAAAACAGACTTGGCTTTGAGTCCCCTTTCTATAAGCAGAAATTGCAGAAGTCTGATGTAATAGTCTGTCAAATATGATATGTCTTTAGCCTGAACAGATACAGGTCGAACGCGAAGGCTTTGCGTATCTAGAATGATACGGAAGGACATGGTGTGAGATGTGCCAGATGAATGTTGCGTATCAACAAGCCGACGGAATATACTTTATATACTTAATATGTCGCAGTGCCCTCAGGCAGTAAACATGGCATTTTGTGGTGTGTAATGAATTTGCATTGTGCCGATACAGAATTCAGGCACGATACGAGCTAGATATTACTGAATTTTTAGTTTGAAAATGTTAGGTTTTCTGGTTTTGTCTAGTGGAAATGAGAAGAACGGGATTAGATATATACACAGCGTATATATGGTACACAGGATAACAGATAATTAATATACTCTCTCTCAGAAAAAAAATAATTGTGCGGCTTTACCATAGAATTTCTAAAGTTAAGCTGCAGAGTCTGACATACTGCCGTAGTATGAAGGTAACTGTTAATCACATTTATTTTTGAAACGGGACTGTCTAAAAAAAACTTCCTAAAGTGCTCATTGTGTTTGCTACTGACTTGAGTCATGCTTGTAATCTTGAGTGTACGGCTATCTTTCACAGAACAGCACCATTTCGCTGTTTGCCTTTGCTAAATGTTTTTCTGTAAAATTAAATATGGCCGGCCCATAAACGAGGGTTTGTAAGAGACTAATTACAGAGCACGGTGGTTCATTTTTGCTAGTGAGTCAGTCCCCTCAAACGGGCCCCTTTCTGGAATACTATGTATGTAACTCGATCTAAATTACCATCAAAATGCTCTTTTTATTTGACTTTATTTATACTGAGGCCTTTGTTTTTCTTTTAAAAGGAGACTACTGAGTCAAAAGCTTTCAGTGGAGACTCTGTGTACACAGTTCATTTTAATCTTTTTGCCCAGAGATTCCCTAGAGCGTGTTCAGATATAATAATATACCATTAACATCAAATGGAGTGAATCTGACATTATGCGTTTGTGGAAAGTCTACAGAATTAATGTCACTCATTCCTCTCTGCAGTTTACATTGCTTCTTTTTTTTCCCCGCTGTTCCCTCTGTGTTCAAACAGAGTTTATTTTATCTTGTTGTGAGGTGTTTCTCATTTTTCTGCACCAAAAAATCATCTAGCATAGTCCTCAAACTGCTGTCAGAAATGCGTGATAATTGTGGCTGAATTGAGTCGTGGGCCCCAGCCATCGCTTGAAATGAGTTGCTGAGGCGAGGTGGCTTCGAGCGTGAGAGGGCGGCGTGGCCGCTGGTACGAGAGAGTCCATCTAAATAGAGGGTACACCGTGAGAGTGGACTGGATATGGATTCGCGAGGAGGCAAGGTGCCAAAAACATCATGCCAGAATGGCGCTATTTTTATCTTCGTTACGCAACTTGAAAAAAAAAACACAACACTCAAAAAAAAATGAGTGTTGACTTGGTCGTACGCGCACTGGAGTGGAGAGGGTGTTCTCCAGTTTCACTGCACTCTAAGAGAGATGCTAAATATTTCAGGAGCCATGAAACCAAGTACATTCTGGTCAGCCGTGTCACGGCAAGCAGTAGCTGGCTCACGCGGGAGGTCATTTTTCAAGCTTTTTGTTTTTCTGGGTCACTGTACTCGATATAGTAAAACAGAAACTAATGGTGAAGATGCAGCTCGAATTGAAAAACTGATGTTTTAGCTTCTGTTCAAATGTAAATTCTGCATTTTCACTAATACACCCAGGGATTCTACTGCTCACCTGTACTGAAACTTTCGCCTTGTAGTCATGAATAATATTTACATTGCAGCTACATTGACTTTTTAATCTAATCGAATTGGCCTAAATACTAATTGCAAATACACGGCCGAAATATTTAGAAACAAAACTGCCGAGTCATCATCCGCACACGGGAGGATGGGTATTACTTAAAGAGGTCAAGGTGTCTAACCTGCACATTAAATTCCCAAATTCGTTTGCTTAATTGTTTTGTCTGTACTTGTCTCTGTTTATTCTCAGCCGGGAAAGTGACAGCAGTCACATAGTGAAACTTTCATTTCATTCTCAATGAAATCATGCAAGTTAACTATGTCACCGAGCGTGTGACCAAGCACAGCCATTCTAAGCTCCATTAACCCTAAAAAACGTACGTAATAAAACGTGTTTAATTCGGACAGATGATAGTTGACTCGATTCTAAGGGGACTGCTGGAGCTCAGTGTCAGTTAATCTGTCAATAATACACAAGTCAGTCCCCTTTTTTTAACCTATATTCAGGACTCCCCTAATGTCTAGGGATTCCATATGTGTTCCTCTTCATTAGCTATTGTTAATGGTTTATTTTAGATTGTATGCTTTTTGAGTGCCTATAGGTGTCTGCCCTTGTATTCCATACAGCTTGACATGTGGGACCTTGGCACAATCACATTTCCAAACCGAATTTAGTGAACGTGGGCTTTGGCTGTTTCGCCGTTGCGCATAACAAAAAACCTTCTGAGAATGCATCTGCGCCCAGAAAATGTCAGAAAACTCCAAGCCCAAGTTGGCTTGAATGTCAGTTGCTTTGATGTCCTCCATTCGGGAAACTCAGGATCTGTCTAACAGGGACGTTTCTCGCCATCCTCTCTCCATTTCTTTGTTTCGTTTATTGCTTGATGTTTTAATGGCGCAGACTTGACCGACAGTGAGCAGGAACGTGAACAGAACCGCCTCCCACTGCGAAGCCTCTGGATGCCGTGTTAAAAGACTATAGAAGGCGGCTTTTTCCCGGGCTTTCTGTAGCAGATTGTATTGTAACCACCCCAGGGACAGGAGGCAGAGATCATCAAGCAGCTACTTCACTGGAAGAAACCATTTGGAAGTTTCATTTTAATACTTTTTTGTTTTGCCTAAACTCTGTGGTGCATTTTTTCCCTTTTAATTGGATGTAATTAGCCAAATCAAGGCACAATAACCCATCTTCTATAGGGAAAAGAGTACATCTTTATTAAGCATTAAACAATATGGATAAGCTTACAGCACTTTTTATATTCGCCTTGAATTTATCAGCTGGTGCCTTCCAAGACCCATAATGCATTCTAATCTTGACTGAAAGCTTTCAAATAAAATGTAGTATGGTTGCCTAGCAACAATTTGCAAATTTACAAAAGGATCTCCGTGTTTTCCTTCCTGCTACAGTCAGATGTTATAAAATCATGCAGGGCCTTATCAAATGGCTTGTATATCAAACTATCAAAGTGTTCTGGTTAAGGTTAAGCAGAAGACATCTTCATTTTTTTATGATTAAATAATTAATGCCTGAAGAACATAATTCAAACACACCAATGAAATGACATGCACTACTACAAAGACCATTTTCACCTGTAGCAAAGTTCAGATTTTCTGGCAATAATGTTGGTCAAAATTGAACAAGGTGAGGCATGCAAAGTTTTGAAAAGGGAGCAATTGGACTTTTGAGATATAGGAAAAGACTTGGCTGTTTTTCTCCTGTTATGACCACTGTACCTTTATGGGCCACCCCTCTGCCCCCCGTTTGCTGATGAGCTATGAAATCGGCACGTGGGATGTTCAGCGATTGTGGTGACCCCACCCCGTAAATTCCATCCAGCAGCACCCCTCTGGTCTATCAAGGAAATCGCTATTGCTTTTGGAAGCTGCGTCATGTGATTGTTTAGGATGTTGACATCTAATGCTGGATGATGTGCTAAACATCCCATCCTGACTACAGCTGCAGTAAGGAGACATTAGGATGCAAGAATACATTCAGATACATTAGGATATAAATATACATTAGGATCTGTTAGATTACAAGGAGACATTAGGGTGCATTAGGGAATGTTCTTCAACACAACAACGGAGTCACTTGTCATTCTTCATCTGGAGACTAATGTAGCAGCTGCTAATCATCACAGACTGTTTTCAGTTTTTAGAAGAAATGGGTGAAATCCACCAAATTTCCTGTGAAACATGTCAGCATACTTAATATTTCCTCCCGATGAAACTGGTATTTAGCAGCTCAGTTTGAACATCCTGGAGAAATTCTGTTATATACACAATCACTAATCCATAGAATCTCTTACAGTTAAATGAACTCTGGTCAATAGCTAGCTTAATGTCAAGATCACCGTGCTATAGTTCATACTGGCTGAAGTTTTGTTTCCCTTTATTACCAGATGATGTACTAAGTGCTTCTTCATTTCCACTGCAGATAATTCCACCCAGATGTGAACTGTCTCTATTCACGATTTGTTTTGAATGTGAGGTTTGTGAGCGTCTCATATCTTCTCTGTTCTTGCGATGTGCTGTCAAAGCGTTCTCATCTATTTTTTACGACAATAGATTTGCACAGCTTTATATGACAGGATTTTCATAGCATGGCACATATTTCAAAGGCAGACGTTCGCTGCCTTTCTGTGTTTTAATTGTGTTATTCTGATGTTGAACAGTACATGTATCAAACTGCTGAATGCTATCTATGATTGAAATCCCAGACAACAAAGACGAAAACATTTATTTAGTTACTGTTGAAATGAGAAAAAAAAAAAAGGCACAGGTGAAATTTTTAAGGAAATCCCCTTTAATCACTGTTCATTTTCATAACAATCAAAACAAGCTTGGTTTCATTGTTTGGTTCATTACGTATTAAGGGAGAAAATCACAGTCACAGAGAACATGTGAGTGTTTTTTCTTGTTATTCATTAGAAATGGACTTGCTGACCGCAGTGTCCCATTTCGTCAGGCGTATGAGGGAATGGGAACTTGGTTGTGTTCAATGAATTTGTAGCGATGTGTGATGTGCTGTGGTCATTCCGCCCTGGAGACACTGTTGGGACATTGCTGTGATGACAACTTCTTTAGAAACTTGGATTCATAGCACTGCTTTGAATGTGGCCGTCCCGTGTCAATCACACAGTACAGCAAAGCGTGTCTTCCTGCTCTGATTGCTCGTCAAATGAAGTCGATTGCTCCGGGGCGTCTTTAAAAAGATACTTATTTGGCGTTTGGCGTAGCAGTAGACTTTAATGATTAACGTCGATTGATTCATTAGCATTCATTGTTTAATTAAATGTTGAGCTTGGATAATCTTGCGTCAGCATTACTTAATTGATAGATTCCAGCTGCATTTTAAGGAAAACACACACGTACGCACGTACAAAAGTAGATTCTCGGTCTACTCAGTCCATGAGCACGAAAACTTCACGTTGTGTTACTCTGCAGTTGAAACAGATGGTAGCAGCTCCCCTCATGATTACAGGGTTCGTTAAGGTCCCGTTTGATGTATCAGAATTATAAAAATACCACAGTAATTACTCTGAAACTCTGCAAGATAGCTGCATTTTTCGGCAATCGGAAGCGGAGGGAAACCTCGTGAGGCAAATTGGTCCTAATTGAAAGACGACTGATTAATATTTAAAAAAAGGCCACGCGTGAGGGCTTATGCCATGAGAAAAATAAGCCAAACATCTGAATTAATTGCATAGCAGGTTAAATTAAATTTCTCCTAATGGGAGTTGGCACACGACATTAACATTGAGCACAAAGGCCAAATCGTCTGGCCCCATCCCCTCTCTGGCTGCCCTCCATTCAGAAGCTTGTGGTTCCACCCCTTTGTTGTCTCCCTTTCAGGCGAAACAAAGGTACTGATAGAAAACGGCACGCACATTTTCGGAAACTTCGCTTTGGACATTGCCACTGCTGACATATTCAGCTATGTGTCCATCCCCCACCCTGTCACCGTTTTTCTTCCCGTGGTTTTGACGGTCGCCGGCACATTTGCTTCCGGCGTTGTATTAGTGGAAGCTTCTGGAAAGGTCCCTTCAGCTTTCTCAGACTTCTCTGCCGTTTTTGGCACATGGCGGACTTGTCTGGTCCAGATTACCGGACACCTGAAGGATACTTGTTTGAAAAGTAACAAATAATTCGAGTCGTTCCACAGCTATAGAAGGCCATTTGCACCTGCCAGTTACTCTAGATAACGAAAAACTCCGGAAAATGAATATATAGTATCTTAACCAGCAATGAGATGAGAGAGGAACATCTTGATGCTTGCCAAGCAGAACAATCCGACATTTTAGACATGGGACTATATGAGACCTCGTATGTCCAGGAGATTCCATGGATTTTAGTTAAAGAGTTACGTTGAGTTTAAACTTGAAAGGTTACAAGACAAAAAGACCTAACTGGCGCTGGTTGGATGTCAAGTCACAGATTTTTATCTTATGTTCGGTTCAATCAGACAATCCCCAGGAAACATTATGGTTTCACTTCAACTGCTGACAAGTTCACTTTGCGTTCTTGGTGTGCCCTTCAGGGTTTGACAGCCGCTGAACTCCAAGCCAAATACCCCCAGAAGCCACCACCCCCCCCAATGTATGAAATTCTTTAAAATGTTCCTGTTAGCACAATGACACAGCGACTCTGCATTAAGCATTAACATTAGACCCCCTCCCTTTCAAAATTCTGTTTTCAACAGTCTTCACTGCTGCAAATGTGTTTGAAGCCATGAGCTGAAAACGAAGTAAGATTTCCACGGATGATCTCACGGATCCCACGGAAGATGCAGAGGCGAGACGGTGTTTTGCGGAGATTGCTCGATAAAATGCTTCACAAGCTCACTGCTCTCCCAGTGTATTAAGCAGAAATGTCTGATCTCCTCGTCAGATGATTGATTAATGAGATGTGAGATAAAACATCCGGAATGTTCTGTGTTAGAGAACACAGATCAGCATCTCTCAGTTTCTTATTCACTGTCACTTACAACATATTGATGTTGCTGCAAATATGACAACAGATTTTGGAAATCTACAGTTTTAATGCTGGTTTTCATCCTGTTTTGAATCAGGCCTTTTTAGCTGACTGTAATGTTCACCCAAATCCAATCTAATCGTGGTATCTGCTCCCTCACATTTAAGAACGTGTTTCACCTTTAACCCCTGGTGGAAAATGTGCCCAATGCCGGTCACATAACCATGATGCAAACAGAATAGGAAACACGTAGTTCAGGTGTAGTCAGATCTGGACTGTGTTCTTCTCGATCTTCTGTTGATGTGTGCCTAGAGACGTTCTGGAGGATCGTGTCAATGCTAGCAGTCATCCAGGATGTGGAGAGAGAAAGAACAGTGTGACCTTTCAGTAGCGTAAGGTGACAGTGCTCAGGGAGGGGTGGGCCCAGGACAGGAGGCTTTGCTCTCTACACCGCAGGATGTACTTGTTTACAAGACATCACTTGTACTGAAGGAGCCCCCCCCAGGCTTGCGAGGTGTAAAAAGGATGCCGGTGACGTTCCGGCGGCCTTGCCACCCGCCCGGGAGGACTCCGAGGAACCGTCCCAACGGGGGTCCCTGGCGCCTGCACACCTCAACGCTTCGCACCTGGTAGGTATGCGAGCGTATCAGTGAATGGAAGGTGAAATCGTGGTACGAAACCCAGTGGATGCCGTTCAGCTCAGCAGTCTGTGCCAGTAGCGTATCACCAGAGAGGACTAAAGGCAGGCCCTCGCTTGTTGGAAACCTGCACACAGTTCAGATGCACGAGCTGGGCCTCGGCGAAGAGGGCACCATGCAAGCTGATGGTCTGCAGTGACGGCGCGGACGAGGTTGTCAGCAGTTGAAACAGGTGCAATCCCACAGAGCAGAAACCCTCAGCCGCCACTTAAAAGGCACAAATGAAACACTCGACTCGACCTGTTGTGATAAAAATAACCCAGCCTATCTCTCTCTTGCATGCTCTCTGTGGCGTTTCCAATGCGAGCTACACAATAAGCCTATGATGTTAAAGCACTCTGCAGATGCTCACTTCTTACTGGCACCTCTACCGAGGGGGTTGACAAGAGCAGAGAGGGCTTCTCTTCCGTACTATCTCTCCTACAAGCGGAAGCTTATCAAACAGAAATCTGGAGAAGGGCACAAGTGACTGCCGTGGTAATTTAGGCCTTTTGTGGGTAAATCCTGCAGTTCTCAGAGTTTTTCCTCTCTCTGGAACTTATACTAATTATATTGTTAAACTCCTTCTCATTGTCTGGTGTAGTCATGCAGATTAGCATATTACAGGCCACTTTACTAGAAGCACACTAATCATGTTGCCCACTTTTGGCTCTTACCTCGGTGGAACGGGGCTACCGTGGTCAGATGGAATTATATTCACAATTTGTCATAGTTTCTTGAGCAGGGAGCTGGTGCCCTGGAAGGGCATTTTACAGGCCCGTTTCTGGTGTCTCCATATTCTACTTCTGTCTGTGCCGGTCAGTGGAGCTCCTTGGCTGGAGGAGAGGGGTGTTGGCTCAACAAGTGAGTTAATTCAACACTTAACGACTGTGTTCAAAACCAAAGTCTTCCATTTGTTTCACTTTTAATGAAGCGCCATTTCAAGGACGGCTGTCCTAAACTGTTTAAAATCAGATTAGAAATACTATACAAGTAAACTTGAAAGAATTCTAGCTAATAATAGCGTAATAGCAAATAGCGATACAGGATGTGAGGGGCATGCGACTTTGAAAAGTCAGCATCGCTAACTGCACTTTTATGGTTAAATGTGACCCCACGCCCTTATGTGTGACGCTGCTCTGAGTTTCTGGCAAGTCGTCTCCACATTTAAATGCCCTCCTCCGTAATACGAAAGGACCTCGAGCTAACTGCCAGGTTAATCTTCAAAACGGTCCACATGGCTTGCGGGGAACAAGGCGACTGTGTTTCCACTCAGGAGAATCTGCTAGAATCCTGGTCCTTTCAGAGCGTGATAGATATTGGGGTTGAATCTGTTGAATTTCGGGTGGCTAAGGCCAGAGGCAAATCAAAACACAGACGGAGTATGGGAAATGATATGAAATCAACAGTGAGTAACAAGCTACTCTGATGTCAAATGACAGCCCAGCATATCAGTACTCAAGCGGATCACTAACTTTACATTTTTCATGGCAGTTTGAAAAGTATGAATCTCAGTGCATAACCAACAAGAAATGCTATTTAGGGACTGTAATGGTCGCTCTCTAATGTAGTTCAAGTCAATGATGTACGTAGATGTTAGGCCCCATTAGAGAGCATCTGCCACTAGGCCAGATTTGGGGGTTATGAATGGCATTTCTGATGGGTGCATGTATGGTATCATCACCATCACCATGCTTAGTGGTGCTGCTGTTTCATAACGTCATTACTGAAGTTTAAATCAGGATTTTTAATCGATTGGGAATGTTTCTCTCTTTGCAATATCGTTGCCTGCACCACGTTCGAATGACAACAGTCTAACTGAGGGCATACATTCTGAGATTCTCTTTCAACATTTCATCACCATGCCACACAGGCTATTATTTGATGTCTCGAAGAAACACCTGGCAACTGAAAATGGCTTTGTGATGGAGGACTTGTGCTCAATGCCAAGTCCCCAGTGAATCCGGAGCCTCCTTGATGGGATAGGAGCAATTTCTTCAAAACGTTTGAGATGCAATGGGTGTTGTGTACAGATTCCAGGTGAGGTTATTGCCATGCGTGAGGAGATTCAAAGAAGACAATGATTACTGCCATGTATTATTGTGATTCTGTGGTAATTATGAATCACGCTCATTATAAGCCTTTGCCTGCAGGGGGTGCAACTAAGCAAACTAACGGTAATGGTAATAATAATGTGCTTTCTCAGTCTGCAATGCTACTCCAAGGCCTATGGGCAGATCAGTGAGTCATTGCAAGGAGTCTGGTGTATAACTGACCACCAAAACACTTTTGCAGTTATTAATGCTCCTAATTGGCTCCTTACAGACCCTGGATGAATGAATTTATTCTGCTTTTAGCCTCCCACGCTCAAACTGAATTCTCACTGACTTTTTGATTCCCTTCAAAGGGGGAAAAATAAGTTAAGCATTGATTCGTACATCATAGAGATGCCTTCCTAATCATTGCGAGCCTGACAGAAAAGTCAAAACAAAGTTAGATATTTAAATGTTACCATTCCACTGTAAACCTGAATTCGCTATAACTCTCTCTGGGTTCTCATTAACAGCAGTTGGAAACTATTGAAAGAATCTACCTCAAAGCACAAGGACACAGATTCAAGAAGAAATGGCTTCTCTGACAAACTCCCTTAGAATAAACTGTGGGTCTCCTTGTTAGACATGAAAGTCAAATTTCCTCTCAGTGATAAATTTGACTTGGAACACCGACAATCTGCCCGAGTCATCTGCTCTGGACTTTCAGAAAATTGCATTTCTGAAATAAAGCATCACTTATGGGAACATGGCCAGTCATTAGAGAGGCAACGTTGAGCTGAGAGGTGACTGACTTGTTGATGTTGAATGTTTTGGGTGGGGGAGTGCCCCTGACTACCCTGACCTACTTCTCTCTGCCGCGGGTTCTTCAAGCTGAAGCAAACGCTGAGAATTATGTGATTTGGTCTGGCGTCTGCCCCTCTTGCGTCTACCTTGGAACTTCTCGTCCTTTCACATGACCGCCACTCTTCCCGTTGAGTCACATTTAATATAAAAATTGGAGTATTTCACATCCGGAGAGGACCACTGATTCTGGGGAACTGCTCGACTGTGGGCTAATGTTCACCTGAGGCCTGCTGGTAACCACTGTCGACATATAGATTTCTGAAGAGTTTAGCTCTAATGAAAACCTCATGGTGCCGACCCCAGCAGATGCACAGGTTAATAAAATTAGTCAGAGATTGTTAAATACTGAAGTTTCCATCTCATGGAGTGCCTCACTGTGCCTGTGTGGCAGAAACCATTAGCAGGGACGTGTGGTCGGGAACAACGGTGTGTTAATTACTCTCAAGGATGCATTTAATTTAATGGATGTCTTGGAAATGCGTCTTTGACAGCTAGGATTTAAAATAATGTGCTGGCGTTTGTGGCTTTGCATGTCCCGGTACTGGTGTTGGCGCTACTACTGTTAAATTCAGCGGCATCTGTATTGTTCATTCAGCAGTCGTTCTGTAGGAGTTTCCATCATTGTCTAAGATCACTGTGAATTGTCTCCTCTCCACAACTGGCTTTCTAATGAATAAATTCATGGTTCAAAAAAAAAGAAGCATTGCCACCTTTTTAGTAAGGCTTGTTTGATGTGATGGGTTTCGCTGGTATAATTTCCTCGGCAGGTGCTGGTGTTTTAATATCTCTAAAAGCTTGGAGCTATACGGATGGAGAATGGCTGATCCAGTGCTGATGACACTTATTTTTGTTCTTGAGGGATCCTGGCGGTTGATAACGCTTTTTTTTACAGGTGGGGTTTGAAAGCATGTACATAAATGCATCACTCGCTTTATTAAAAAAAGAGTGATAAGTTGACAGATTACGCAACATTAAATATTTCTTGCTCTGTGGGGGTTTTTTAACGTTTCAGTGAAAATCATCTGCACGTTTTCTCGTTGCGGACTTGGGAGGTGGTGGAGTGGAGCGGGACGTGTCGTACGTTTTGTACGATATGGCGAAGTGATATGAAAAAGCAGTAGGGAGGGAAACCTGAATGAACACTCGGCACGATCCGTAGCTGGGAGCAGCTCTTCCGTTATGCCTACCTACCAATTCCCATCTCCGCTCCAACATCTCCAACATTTCGCACCTCACAATCTTGCATGGGAAACAAATTAGTTATCAGATTGGTTATGGGCTCCGGAACTTTGCTGGTTCGGGGCTTCCACGTTAAGTCAGCACGTGATCTCTGTTGGGTCAGATAACAGAGTTTGGGCCTCTCGCTCTGAAGAAGGTACATAAAAGCAGGCTACGTATAGCAGACCCCTGCCACCCCCTCCTGTTCCAACAGAGAACGCTGTTGATAACATGTACCCTCCCCTACTTTACAGGGTAAAATTTTATCCATGTAGCCGTCAGCTAGAATAATGACTGAGATATGTTATGTAGCAGTGATGGGGAGCTCAGGTGTGCAATCAGGACTCCGTATCCTTGTGTTTGATGATGGATCGCTCAGCCACGACCATCTCATTGACTCCGAATTCGGGCCTATGTGACAAATCTACTAGCCTTTAGGTATATAATTTTGAATCTCTCATAAACAAAAAGAATAGTAAATCCCTTTTGGGCACATGTGATAAAACTGCCAGCTTTTATGTATGTATCTTCGAATCTCTCATAAATAGAAACAATAGTCATGTTAAAAATGCTTCCTCTTCCAGAGAAAGAAGCATCTTAAAATACCTTGCAAGCTGACTTCGTTGAGGATGGTGAACTGCTATTTTTAAGAATGTAACATTATCACATTTTTATTTTTATGCTTCTAACTGTGCTTTCGAGAAGCTATGCTGGGTATGATCTTATGTAAGTATAGTTTAAAATGAAATTAAATTAGCTGTTCTTCATTTTATAACACCTTTTCCAAAAATCACACCATTCAATTAATCGTAATCCAAGTAATTTTAGTGCTTTTCTGGCAGAGCGATATGATGAAATGAACATGTTTTACAGCATACTCTGATAAAAATGTACGAGGACTCGTAATGTGAAGATATTTCTGTGTTCGGGATGTCACTGTATTGAGTCAGGTGTAATAATTACATGTAGTCGGGAGATTTTGAATACAGTGGTGGGGATGGCATTATAAGCACAGATGAGGCCTGGGCTGTTGGCATGGCGATAGGTTCATCTATATTTGATTATGTCCCATTCACAATGAGGTCCATTACAATACCACAGCACACCTTTTCTGGCTGAAATTAACCCTGCTCCATTCCCCTGAAAAGGCCGATGTCTCTCCACGCGAACCAGTGTCAGACACATTGATAAAAAGTGGCCATTAGGGTCTCTCTTTAGATGTTGCTCTTGAATTTTAGGTTTATAAAATACCTTTCAGGCTTGTTTGCTCACTATAGTAGAGGGTCACTGTTGCAAAGGATGTCTGTTAAAAGTCATCGCTATTGCCTTGATAAAAGCAGGGATAGGGTTGCAAGTATGGTTAGGTAATCAGTGTTTTTGGATCTCAGCAGAAGAACGGCTCAGAATACCAATGCAGCCTGAGCTCTATAGACCTATCAGTTTGACCCTGCTGTACTGTATACGTACACATTCAGTTACATCACAATGGCTGTTATATACCATCAACTTTCAACTCCGTCTTTATTCTTTAAGAGGTAAGATCTTGAAGATCACGCATAATAATAATGATAAGATTAAGAAAGTGAATTTGAAACAGATTACAGTTAGATAATTTTATTATTTTGACAGTGATTATTTCTCATTATAAGAATGATAGAGGTGTTGCTTTGATATACATGAATTAACTCATCTGTTAATGACTAAAACATTGTGCATGCAGGTACCCAGATTAGAATCCACTGACGTAAAGACCACTGGTTAAGTTTTAGCTAGTTGGGTTATGCTGCAGTGATTCCAGATGGTACTTGACTGGTCATGAGATGTTTTGGTCAAGTTTTTTCTGCTCTGTTGTGGGGGGAAAAACAAAACATATCAGAAAATGTCTTGCTAGCAAACAGTTGATTTGATGCATGGACACTGGTCACGCAGTTTGGCCTTGACACGTTGGTCAACATTCACAAGGCTCACTGTTCCAGCTTAATCTGAAGTACCGGATGCTTAATCTGCCCCGGGGGCAGCAGTGATTCACATATCCATCAGCCAATCGTGTGATGTACAAAAAGGGCTTGTGGTTAGGCAATGTTCGTACTTGGGTGAATGTTCAGGATTTCTAACTTCTGATTGGTGTGTTGCTTTGTCGGCTGGAGGTATGTGTCCTGCAGGTCGCTGGTTCAAAACTGGCCGAGTAGTCATTGTAGTGTTAGGACCTTGGGCAAACATTTAGGAAATGTGTTGTAATGCCACCTGTTGGTTTTCACCAGTCTTAGCTACAGCCAGTGTGATATTTCCTTAATCACTGGCTGCAAACCGGTATCTGATTCTAACACCAGGACAAGGTGGTGGCAGAATGGGCTCCTCTCCGATGGGTAGGACATTATTTTAATGGTTTTTCTGCAGGAAGGTGCGAGTCTCTCCAAACACGGACTTGACCCCTTGTTGGTTTTCCATCTCCGTATGAAGAGGATTGACAGGAAGACAGTTTATGTGTGTGTGTGTGTGTGTGTGTGTGTGTGTGTGTGTGTGTGTGTGTTTTGCTGCTTTGGTTCCGCTCCCCTGTGATATTTTCTTAACTCTGAGGTTCTGCTGATTCCGTCACACTGCATCCCCCAGCGGACACATTTCCCATGAACCCCCACTTCTCCTATGTAATCAGGCTAAGACTAACTTTACTTTTTTCTTTTTTTTCTTCTTTTTTCACTTTTTTCCTTGCCACTGTCCTAGCAGCCTGTGTCCCATCCAGGGTGTCCCCTGCCCCCTGCCCTGTGTTTCCTGGGATAGACTCTAGGCTCACTGTGCCTGAACTGTATAAGCGTTATGAGAACCAGGTTAAAAGCAAATGCCCCAAGCTCAGACTGTCTCCCCCACTTACACCCTCATGTTAGTGATTCCACGTGGAAAAAGACACTCCCTAATCCACTGCTGGCTGCCTGCCAGCGCTAAAGGGACTCAATGAAGCCAGGACCTACACTGCCTCACCTACTGCATCGGGGTGGGTGTCTGGGGCAGGCTGGCAGCTTGCACGCACGCGGCTCTGCTGAGACGTTGAGACTGTAACCCCAGCTGACTGATGAAGATCCTCTTCATCGGGGCTGTGAGAGGACGCCGTCCTGTGGCAGAGCGTGATTGGGGAGAATTGGACCTTCACTTTAAGACCACCTGGACAGCGTTTCCTAAACTCTAATGTGAGCCCAACATGTGGGTCACGGGCTGCGATCAAATCCTTTTCTACGTTTTCCACAAAGAGGGTATAAGGATTCTGGACTCTCTGTCTGTCTGAGGTTGTTAGATCAGATCGTGCTGAGAAGAGGTGGCTCAGAGCCAGTCACCCATGTCTGCTAAAATCAGCCCCAGATTCAGTCCTGTCTCTCATTCCAACACCGCTCCTGGATTACGGTTAAGGCCGGCCTACAGCTGCATTGCATTCTTAGTTGACGAGAAACTCAGGAGCCGTCGAGCCACATGGCATGGGCTCGTCTGTTTCCCACCCATCAGCCCCGTGCCGTGGCTCGCCCCCCTCAGTGTGTGTGGTTTCTGTGCCTCCCCATCCCCAAAGGCCCATCTTCGCTTCCCTGTTGGTGCATGCAGCGGAGACAGAGGAGCTGCATTTTCTGGATTGTAAATTTTTTGTTCACGCCGTATCTCGTGGCATCGTTAACGCATCTGTTTTCGGGAGAAGCGAAGCTTTCTGACTTCTCAGGTCATGTTTGTGCATCGTAAGGTCAAAGGTCAAAGAACGTACTGCTCAGCCATATAACTTACATGATGTATATACTTGCGATGCATATAATGCAGAAAAACAAAAGTATTGTAACTATGTAGATGTATACTACATGCATAAATAATAAATATACAATATACACTGCCTGGCCAAAAAATAAGTGGCACACTTCAGTGTTTCATTTGACCATCTTTAGCTTTGATTAAGGAGCGTTCGTCGTGGCATCGTTTGAACGAGCTTATGCAATGTCTCAACGTTTTTTCATCCTAGATTTGCATTCATTTTTTCATCGAATCTTGTATTGACAACAGGAGAGTTGAACCACTCCATAAAGTCTTCTCTACCACATCCCAAAGACACTCAATGGGGTTAAGGTCAGGACTCTGTGGTGGCCAGTTCATGTGTGAAAATGATTCTTCGTGCTCCCTGAACCACTCTTTCACAATTTGAGCCTGAAGAATCTTGGCATTTTTGTCCTGGAGTAATCCCATGCTGTCAGGGAAGAAAAAATCCATTGATGGGATAACCTGGTCATTCAGGTACTCAGCTGATTTCATTTTATTACTGCATAACTTTGCGGAGCCTAGACCAGACTGTTGGCTCATAAGTACTGTATCTGCTTATTTAAATTGAAACGGTGACTTTTTTTTGGCCAGGCAGTGTATTAAATGATCACAGTAAATACTTACATTCAGCCATCTGTCCATATTCCATCACCACTGGGTCACAGTGAGCCTGGAGTTTGTCCCAGTATACACAGATCACAAGGCTGGGGCCACACCGGACGGAAAGTTCCCCATTGACAGGGCAACGCTAAGAGTGAAGGTCAGGAAAAAAAATCAGAAAAAACATTCTTAATATCACCTTTAATTTCTTTGCTAATATCAACATTAAAGTTGTGGTGAATTAAAACTGTTTATGCACAAGTTTTGTGAAATAAAGCTTTCAGTTTTTATTTTTTTGGTTATTTATGTCCTCTGTTCATTGCCACCTGTAGGTGGCAGGTGTAGATGGGTTTAAACCTGTTTCAGAGGGGTAAGGTCATATGAAACAGGCCTGTTGTGGAAGTCAGGATTCTGGGTTTACTGCTCATTTAAACTGAGCTTACAAAGTAATGGTGAATAAATGAATGAATGAAACCCGACGTCTTTGACTGTCGAGTACAGGAGCCTTGGCATTCTGTTGCAGTTTGCTGTAAATTATAGGAAAACACAAAAAACTAGCTCTCTATCAATAATGGAAATATATGCCAAAATTTCTTTAAAATTCCAGTCTGCCTTTTAATTGATATCATGGAAAAGTAAAAGAAAGTGCAGTTGAAATTGTATCATTTTACATCCCCCATCCTGCTTCAGTTATTTGATTGACAGGGACAGTTCCTGTCTCTAGACACAATGGAGTTTAGCTAAGAGGCTCTGTTGCAAATTATTAAGGTCCGTTACGAGCTATCGGGTTTCGTTACGCCTGTAGATCCTAAGCAGGAAACAGGCTTTGAAGTCATGCCTGACAGATACAACAGTTACAGTATTCAATTAAATAATGCTTGTCTCTTATAAACTGTGTCTGATTTACCGTGTCTAGTAGGGTAAAATATCAAAGTACTTGATGGTTGTCATAACTTATAAAATGGTCGCTTTCCTGCTGTGAAGATTATGGTCTTCATTTTTCAATTGTAGGATCTTCCTAGTAAGTGAGCTTTTCTCCCCTAGGCCGAGTACTCATGGGAAACTGAGGATTAGAGGCTGAACTGCTTAAAGGGACCCTGTCCTTTGACAAATCAATGAGGAAAACCAAGTAGTACTTGTGATGGGTGTTGATCGGAGAGTCGAGGCCAGAATTCTCAGGGCACATAGATTATGCTTGAAAACTTGTAATACAAACATTAATACAAAATGGGTGAGCAGCTTCTTAGAGCACTGGGGGATGGTTCTCGGCTTCTGTCAGATAAAAGTTAAATTATGGGGTGACTAACACTTCATTCAAGACTGAAGATTCTTTGCCACACCTGTTCCACCTGGGAGAGGCTTCAAATGACTCTGACCAGGATAAGTGGTTAGAAGCTGGATGGATGGATAAAAGTAAAGTACAAATAGAATGAGCCAATGAGCCATACATATAAATGACAATCATCTTTAAAGAGACAGAAACAAACTCATTATCATCAGTCAGCACAGTTGTCATTGTGAAGGGGAAGATATGAGAGATCTTCTGTTCGTGGAGACGTTGTAAGGAGTTAAAAGATTGAGGTGTTAGATTATTTTCATTCAGGAAATTATTCACTGTTAAGGTTCGATAATGCGACTCAACACATCACCAAATCAAACGCATATTTACTGCGTGACAGCATTCATCGTCGCGTTTTGCAGGATTTCTGCTTTCCATTGCCTTACAGATAATGGATCTGGGATTTTTTTAAAAGGTCCAATCAGAGCCTGACAAGTTTCTAATGGAAGTCTGATGGCATGGCCCTCCTGTGGTACTGAAATCATTACTGATTTCTCCTTTGATATTAATCAGTCATCTTTCATTGCCTTGAACGGCAAGCCTTTGAAAACCACCTTACAAAGCGATTTGCCATCTGTCAAAATTGGATTTTCCTTTTATCGTTTGCTGAATGTTTCACCTTTGCAAGACTGACACGAACGATGCGAGGTGTCATTTTCATTTCCCCGGCAGCAGTATGCGAGCGGCTCGCCCTCCTGTGAGATGTCGTTGCGGGAAGATCAGAACCACCAACAAGAGGTTGTGTTTCTGCATGAGACTGCAGGAATGAAACTCATCTGGAAGAGTTTGAGAGATTTCATAGACATGAAATCTGGCTCCTTCTGTGGTTATATTGACAATGAGAGTTGCCTTAATTGAGTCAGAGAAAAGACACTTGTCCTGTAGGCCTCTCTGTGGTCCTTTTGAACACAGAGTAGTGAACAATAGGCATGATAAGTTTTTTATTGAATGGAGTTTTGGTGATCATCTGCTTTCCACTGTTTACCTTTAATCAAGGTTGTTATGGCTTCCGTTGTCTTGACTTTGGATTGGTCCTCGGGATGGGGCGGCTTCAGACTGTACTCTCCCCCACTTACGATGTGCCAGAAGGAGCTACCAGGGTTGGCCTTACGCGGTGTACTGAGTGGGTTGGCTCGATGAAGAAGGCCATTCTCTCATTCATTTTGGCTGTTTTTGCCCCCCCGTCAGTTACTACCTAGACACTGAAATCCAGGGTTGATAAGGACAACAACTCCCAGTGACGCCCCCTGGAGGATTAAGGCAGATGGTGTATATTTTTTTGCTTCTCAGTGTCGTTCTCTCTCTCTCTCTCTCTCGCTCTCTCATCTGTTTATCAAAATGGCAAGAGCTTTTCAAATTGTTTCTTCTCTTTCTGTTTGCAGTTTGACAGCGAAACCATGTACATGAACATGTCAGAGACGAGCCAGGACTTTCCGCCAGCAGGCCAGGTGGGTTAATTAATCTTCGCTGCCTTGTTTTGAGTCGTAATTAAACAAATTTAAAGGGATGCATTGCAAATTAGCAGCATTATCAGCGGCTGCCATAATCAAGAGTAATTATGTGCAAACAAAGCATTTAAGGCTAGCTCTCATTTAACGAGATGAAGGCGATAAAGTGGGCTGCTTTACAAGTTCGAGTTTTCTTTACTTTTTTTTAGGCATAACGTCACACCAATCTGCTAAATCATTTTTTTCTCAGAAAAAAAATAAAAAATTCTTTTTCCACAAAAAAAATACTGGTTTGTAAGAAAATATCAGCACTTCTGAAATACCAAATACCATTTATATATTCATTATATCGATTATTGCTACATTTTTATTGCGGTCTATCTATACGATTTTTGTAAGGCTTGTAATGTTTCAAATGTTAAAATAATTAACTCCTGAGAAAAATTATGCAGACACATTCACTTTGTATTGTTAAAATAAAATGTAAAATGAATTTATAAAAGTGTATCACAAGAAGAAACGTCTATTTAAATGGCAAATAGTAAGTTACAGTATTCCTGATATGATAGTATGATAGACAGACATTGCAATATTTGAAGACTTATGACAAATCTGAAACTTCTTGAATTAGACAGAAGAGCTGTGCTGTAACATTTTAGCTCTCAGTCAAATGAATTCTTAACCACGTTTTCCATGATGTGACACAGAGAACAATGGTGTGCATCACTGTGCATTTCGTTCCTTTCAAGTGCAGTTAGAGCGAGGTGTGATAGAAAAACCAACATATCAAGATCTGGCAGAGTGTTTTATTATTGAAACAGGAGAGCAGCCTCCACTGCAGCCAGACTGCATTCCCAGAGATGTTTCAGTACAGCTCAGCTTCAGTTGTGGGTCCTGATCCACCTCTCAGTATTAACATTACAGTTTTAGTAGCCTGCAAGTGCCCTGGATTTTAATGTCTGCCAGTGGGAAAACTGCTGAAAAGTCCATGCAGCGGTGAACTTGTGCGTGTCAGAAACTGGCAGCCCATCTCCAAATGTGCATGCATAAGGTAGAGAACCATATGGGCATTAACACCTTTAGCTTGCAAACGGGATGCGTTGTATGAAGTATCTAGTAAGTGCAATGGGTAGCTACTTAAAGTCGTTACTGACTGAAACCACAATTCTGCCATACGGTCTAATGTTCAGATGCCACAGGCTGCAACACCACTCAGTCGGATCCATTCTTCCAAACCATCAGTGACAGATAAGACCCTATGTACGACAGGTGTTTACGCTCCTCTGGTTGTTACCTGCCAAGATGCAGCCCAGTTCAAATCACCAGTGCCTCTTTCGGGTCGTTTCCCCGTCTCCATCTGCCTGGGTTCATATGCCCCAAAGTGGGCAGGGCTGGGAGCCGTGCACTCATGCGACTGACTCGGTCACATGATGCATGGGAGATATGGCTGACATTACCTTCACAGCTTTAGAGAACAGGGGCCACAATGGGGCCCGTGTAGAGTAATGAAGAGACAGAGCATCTGCAGTATGCCAACCCCTTACACCGGACTGCAGGGAGACGCCAGTGTTTCATTCACCCCCCCTTGTGTTTTACTTCAGGAGAGGGACGACCAACCACAGCAAAGCGGGAAACACACAGGAGGCAGCTGGAAGCGGGAGACACTCTCTCATATGGACTGTCCTCGGCCGCCCTGGGTAACTATCCTCACACATACCACATGCGAGAGAAAGCATTCATGCTTTTGCTTTCATGCAAAATCTGCTAAGTCTCTGAGAAGGCATGGTTGGCTTAGAGACAGGACGCCCTCGAAGTTTGCAGCAAGTGGTCATGTGACACTCTGGGAGTAGGGCCTTTAAGGTTGAAGGTCTGTTTTTCACCTTAGAGAAGCAGTACCATAGGTTACGTCTCAGCCAATCACTGTGGGGGACTGAACAAAAGTTAACTGACATGGCCCATGTTGACCCGATACAGGCAGTCTGATGTCTGACTGGCCATGGTGTCCGAGAACCGTCCTATTAGCTTTCACGGCTTTAGCAGGTCCCCTTGGGCTTTTGGAGAGTGAGGACTTAATTGCATTTATTTGAATCAGTGAACATGTAGATTGAATCACTTTTCTCACTTTCCAGAAGGTACTGATTACATCTGTAGGAAATGGACTCCTTGCCTGAGAGAGGAGTCTGACTACAGAATTTTATTTGCCTAATTTGACATATATTTAGTGTTTCCTCAGACTGTGCCATTATTGATTTTGAGATAAAGCCGCCTTATCCATTTTATGATGAAGCAAAATGATGTAATAACTTTATTGGCGATTGTTCAGGCATGAGTACAGGTACATGGAATTATTTAGTCTTCACAGATTCCATCTTATTCTCCGTGAGCTACACACGCATATGAGAGTGAAGTTGGGGTCAGGCCACAGGGTCGACCGTTCATCCAACATCCGTGGAGCAGTGTTTGGGGTTAAGGGTCTTGCTGAAGGGCCCAGCAGTGATATGGTCACTTTGCCAGCCAGATTCTTTTGAAACTAACCAATTATTAGCGGTTAAACAACTAGGAAGAATTTAGTTCTAAATTATGATAAAATACTTGAATACTTATAGCAATGACTTGTTGCTTACAATGTGTGTGCAGTGGGGGGGGGGGGGGGTATCTGATGTTACACTGAAAGCTGTCCAGTCTGGGACGATGACTGGCTAACAGGTGCTGCGGTCAGCTGAAGCCAAAAACAGTCAATCGATGGTAGTTCAGCGCAGGTATAAATCGATGTGTGAGCTCCTGTCTCGGTCAGTGGGGTCTGCACCACTCCATAGTGAGACCACGATGGTTGGGCTCATGAGCGTTAGTGATGCTTGGGTCTCCACGCCTGAACTGCAGGAAAAATGGAAATCTGACCACTTTGGAAGAAAGCTTTGAAGGCTTTTATTTACATGGGAAGAGACGTTCCTTTACCTCCCTGGCTCTGTTGTAGAGGTTTGAAGATGACCAAACACCACACATACCCCACAGCTGGCAGAGTAAACTTATCAGTGTGTGGCCCTTGAGCAAGGCCCTTTAACTCCATCTGCTCCAGAGACCAGACATGACCCAGCTTTTTGACCCCAAGCTTTCTTGGCATGTATGTGGCGTTGGACAAAAGCATCAACAAATAAAAAGAAGAAAAAAGGTCCACCACGTAATGCCCGTAGCTGCATTCAGATTGGTTATTCTAACCGCGACATGCATTCTGTATGTTGCTAGAAATGTTGAAAGAGGAAATAAAATGTAATCTGGACTATTGGCTCCCACTTTGTAAAAACGTGCCCTGCGGGGCGGATTGGGAAATATTCTTTTTATTATCGCATCAGTGCCATGCTTTTAGAGCTTATAGACATAGTGGCTAAGCGGTAGCATATGGCCGACTATGGCTCCACAGACAATGCTGTAAGGGATTAGCACAGCCAGCTAGTTGATTATGGTAATATAATGAGTGGTAATGGTTTCTCCATACAGTATGTTTATAGGACCAGTTGTGCAACTGAGCAGGTTTTAACGAGCGCCCTGACTCCCTGGTGTTTTTAAACTGCATATTCATTTTATTTCCCTTTACAGTACACTTTTGTCGTCTCATTACCACGTGCTGTTGTCACGGGGCAACGCCTAAACTGAACAGATTCATCGCAAAATAGCTGGCAGCTTTCGGTGCTGCGATCTCGTTACTTAGAACACAGCTGCAATTGCGGCAATCCGGAAGAGCGTTATCGGCAGACATCAGCGTCACAGTTGGTTGTTCTCGGAGTGGCCAACTTCGCTAAGTGGGTTAAAACTGTGTGTCTTTTGGTCGAGTAAAGGAGCCTGCTGGGTGCCATTTTGTCACTGTACTGTACACCAGGATGGAGATTTGGGAGCATGATAGTTGCAGGTTACCAGGACGCTCATCTTTGTTTCACTTTGTACTGACTTTGCCTGTAGTTCCTGTTTAAAACGTTAGTGTCTTGCTTCAACATACAGAGATGGGCTTGTCCGGTACATTTGTGGTTCCAAACCTTCGGAATGGGTCTCAAACTCCTAATCATCCAGACGTAGGTGCTGGAAAAGCTAACCTTGTGGTCACACTGTCAAAGAGCATATCTAAACAGTCTTTAGGGCAACTGGCAGTCCCTGCGGTATTGGTTAAAATGAGCTTGTATTGTGCACGTGTGTATTGTGTGGTGTCATTCAAATAAGAAACCCAGGTACACATAGCGACCGCACTGATAAAAGTTATTGATGTAGTTTCTCTGGCCCAGAACAATTAAATTGTTAACGAAAAGGGTCTGTGACAGAGGCTATAGTAAAATGTCTCCTACTGATAAATCTAAGAACGCCTCCAAGTCCTGTCAGAGTAACTGTCAGGGAATCCCACTGTAAATTTTTCCACTTCAGTAATGACTTTTTTGACTAATGCTTTTCAGGTACTCATAACTTTATACTGTACGCAGTACCTGCTCTTGTTCTGATTCGCACTGAAACAGAAATTGGGGAAAAAACCTCATTTGCAGTAAGGGCCGCTATCCCGGGGTGTTGCAGAGAGCTTCCTGAACAGCAAGCATTTTGCGGCACGCTCAGAGATGGCAAAGGATGAACACCCTCGCTTTCGATGCATTCTGGATTCTCGATATCGATATACGTGTTCTTTCTTTTATTAAGGCACCGTTGCACGTTATCACAACTGACATTTGGGTTTTGTCGGCCGAGGCCCAGAGTGTGGAATCTTTGACTCAGTTGGGACTCCCCCTCCCCCCCCCCCGCAGTTGGGATGCCTCTGGACCAGCCTTGAACTGTAACCCCTGCCCCGTCGGTGGTACGATCCGCCCACCTCGTGTCACAGGCATTGAAATGAAAGATGCAAATAATGTTCTTATCCAAAGGTTAAGTGTCGGTTTCTTTCCGCCTGCCTTTTGCATATAAGATCTGCAGCTGCCTGTCCTTCAAACAGATTTCATAAACCTAAACTTTGTTTTTCATTGTTTAATTCACGAGACAACAGCAGGTGTGCTTCATGCAGCCTGTCATTTAATGTATTAAGACATATTTATTATTGATAGTTTTGTAATACAATAACACAGACTGTTGTAACAGTCATGTGACTCTGTCTTATGAATGACACACCTGGTGTTTTGTCTGTGCGTGGTAATTAAACGTATTGTGAGATGTACACTGTGATCCGACAGACTGATGTCTGGATAAAGCACGTACACTGACAGAATTTAACTGTGCTCCACCATGCCTCATTCACAGAAAGGGCTTTTGGTGCTCCTCATTTTACATTCACGGGGAAAAGAAAATCAAAATAAAAACTTTTCTGATCTGTCTAACTTCCGCTGAAACAAAAAATGTCTTGCTTCACAGTTTTTTTTTTTGTTTAAACAAAAGCTGGCAGCTCAACAAGTCCAAACTAGTTCTGGAGAGAAGCTTGCAATGTACCAGTCAAATGAATAGAGTTCAGATTCCCTGCGGTATTCATTACAGACAAAATTGCTCTTGTATCCTCCTCCAAGGGCTGATGAGAAATGAAAAAGCAGTTTCAAAAACTGGGCCACCTAATTAAGTTAAACCAGCTCAGCTCTGACTTGACATCTTCATTACTCAAAATTAACAAGAAACTCTGTTTCCATGGGCAGGTTACCTATCTTTGCTTTTTGTTTTCTTCTAAATGTTACATTTTTTTTTCTTGTTCAGTCAGTTCTCCCACAAACGGACTACCGTTTCGTTTTGCTGAAAGATGCCCTCTCACCAGTCTGGAATCAACTGACTGATGGGCTCCCGTAATGCTGACTAACTCCCTTAGCCATACTGGAAAAGAGTGACATTTTCTCTTCAGATACAAAAATAATATTTGATGTTGTAGATGCTCAATGCTGGCTCTTTGTTTTTTGAGTAGAATTTGTAGTTTTATTATTCTTGGAAATAAACCAAGGTAAAATAAACATAATATAAAAATATACATAATATCTATCATTTTGAATACATAACAGGCTGCTGGCATAACAGTGATCTATCCATTTGAGTTGGTAACCTGAGTGACCCACCAGAAATTCTGGGAACTACATTTACACAAGGCCTTCCTCCACATTAATGTGGAGGAGTGGTCTTAATGAACAACCCCCCCCCCCCCCATCCACAGACATGCTTTCAGGACAAGGAGCCCCTCTGTTGCTGGATAAATGGTGTCATTGTATTTCCCACTCATCTGCTAAGTAAGACATTGCTAGGTGTGGGATCTTCTGGAATCATGTGGCTGTCTCTTTCTCTGACCATCGTGGCTGGTCTGATGTGGTTGTGTAACCATGACCTCTCATTTCCCATTATCATTACAAAATCCCAGCGAGAATCTATGGTCGCATATCATCAGGGAGACAGGAATGAGCGCAGTCAAACGGTTCCTCTCCATAAGTTTTATTTCTTTCTTTGTTCAAACTCACCAGCAATTGCAACACACTGCACATGTGTCGATGTCTAAAGCCTTTCCAGTGCCCGACATGAGGGCAGACCCTCGTTGATGTGAGACGAGGCGTTTTGAAAAATGTGTTTGTTTCGGTGAAATGGAGTCTGCTTGCAGCGAGTGCTCAGCATAGAGGCTGAAAGGTGGGACGTGGAAGAGTCGCTCGCCCCCTTAGCACTGGCTGCTTCAGTCAAAACTAGGCATCTGTATGAATGTCCTTTTTCTGGAAAGTACTAACGCCAGCTTCTCAAATAACAGCCGTCTAGGAACTGAAGTCAAACGTGGAAATTAATAATGAGATTTGTTTGTGGTCAAAAAACAAAAAAATTAATATGCGGTCCGTTAAACACATTAATTACCGTCTACAGAGGAAATAGCTGGGCATAGATTTTGGATGTAATTCTTTTGGTAATTGCCTTAACTGGCTGTATTACAGAATTCATTTTTATCTTGATTAAAATGCTATGTAGGATGTGCCAAAAGAGTAATTAATTTCTATAAAATGTACATCTGTACCATCTCAGTCATACCGAACTTATTACAGTCAGTTTAATGAATCGGGCTTTCAGTTGGATAATTTCTGGAGTTAAAAGGGCTTCTGATTTGGTTGCCTCTACCGAGTCACTGACTATTACCTTGAATTAAAGCAATTTGGTTCTATTGAAAGAAGCAGCATGTATCTGCCCAGCTTATAACTGTAGCTAGCCTTTGTTTAGTCCAATAAAGCAATGTTTGATGAGCAGATGGTGACACAGACGAGGCCTAATGCTGAAATTCAAATTCAACTTGGCAGTAAATAAAACTCAATTGGAATCACTTTTTAATCCAAGGGACTTTACAAAATAACTCATAATTCATTTGTCGTACACAAATTCTGTCACTGAGTTGAGGTACACTGTGTTTGTTTTGCTATAATAATGCTCTAAGGACAATATGCAAGACAGTAAAGGTAGCTTGTCCGTTTGAAGCCTGTGGCCCCTTGTTATGCCCATATATGCAAGCGTATTGTGTGCAAGAGATCTCGACATATTTTCGCAACACATGCCCTGCAGGGATTGTATTACATGAACTTAACAGAAACAAATAGGTGGCATGAACATATACCAATGATGCAAAGCGGGAAGTTGTAATTCCAGTTTTGTCAGGTGTGATTTGCTTAAATTTCTTATAAATGTGTAACATCTCATTGCACTTTGTGCACAGCATGAGTTGAATTGGAGCCGTAGATTGTTTTGTCTAAAATGCTGACTGAGGGTTATATGTCTCTACCATGAACTTTATCCTGTTTTTTTTCCTGAACAGTCTTATCCAGTGCCAAGCCTTGGTGATGAAGATTTCAACATCCCTCCCATAACCCCCCCAACCCTACCCGAGCACTCTCTAGTCCACATGCCTGAGTCAGAGGCTGGCGGGTACCACCCCCTCTGTCCTCCGGTTTCACAAAATGGACTCAACCACTTCCACCACCAGAACATGGACCTTCCCGCCATCACCGTCTCCAGCATGCTGAGCCAAGATGGGACCCTGCTATCCAATTCTTTATCTATGGTAGGTCTTCTCTGCTCACCCCTTTGCATTTGTAGCATTTCCATTTTTACCATATGAAAAAAGGTAAAACTGTTTATTAAACGAATGTGGATCAGCTACTTACAGTATATGTTTCCATTGAAATTCATGTACATTCCATAGTATGTTTAGACAAAATATTCAGTTACTGATCTAGAACTTTTTAATGCCTTGATTCTTACTGTGATTTTACATGATTTTTATACAAAATTACAACAGAATGACTTTCTTTATGTAGTGTCTATTGTCTCGCCGAGTATTTATTTAGCATTTGTGTGTGGATCCATGTATATGGGAAAATATCCCTGGCAGTCTTGTTTTGATTGTTATCAAAAATGCATCCACAATGTTTTCATAGACAATGTGCCTATGTTTACTTTGTGTGTTGTGGACGTTTTGCAATCAGATTTACTTAATGATCACTAAGGTTAGCAATGAAATATCCTGGCACTGATTTTGATATTATTTTCCTTCTAAATGCTTTCTGCAGCACTGATTTTGATATCATCCTCCATCTAAAAGCTTTCAGCAGGCTCCGATTTTAAAATTGTCCTCCA
>JAACJT020000064.1:11022773-11056093 GCA_009936485.2 Gymnarchus niloticus | reverse complement strand
TCTAAAAGCTATCTGCAGGCACTGATTTTGATATCATCCTCCATCTAAAAGCTTTCAGCAGGCTCCGATTTTAAAATTATCCTCCATCTAAAAGCTATCTGCAGGCACTGATTTTGATATCATCCTCCATCTAAAAGCTTTCAGCAGGCTCCGATTTTAAAATGATCCTCCATCTAAAAGCTTGACTCCAGGTGTTGATTTTGGTAGCTCTGCTTTGAAAAAACACTCCCTTAATACAAGTTTGTCCAAAATTGACTTAATTCTGTGGATGCTCCACTACCCACTTGAAGGTCAAAAATGCATTTTTAGTCACTTTTTCTTAAAGTGCATAAGCCTGCATAGAAATGAAAAACTGAAAACTGAAATTATTCCAAAAATTGAATTTATTATTTCGTGTCCCCCCCCCCCCCAAAAAAAAACAAAAAAAAAACAAAACATAAGAGACTTTGTACATTATGTCATCCTGGATCTGAGAGAAAACTACATAGCAGTTTTTGGGTTTCTATCATTTAAAGTTTATTGCTCCGCTATAAGGCTGGCGATGGAATCTGGCTGATGTCCTAGGAGCGCTACAGCTGTTGAACCCTTGAGTTAAGTACTTAAACTGAAATGCTGCTGTAATATATCCAGGGGGTACAGATAGGTAAAGTGGAAAAAGTCAGCTGTGTAATCTGCTTTAGATAAAGGCATCTGCTCAACGAGTAATAACTGTGTATTTTGGTGATTGAATTTGATATTGGAGTTTAAAAGCCAGTTAAATAAAATGTAACGGCATGTCCAGTTGACGGAACACTTGATGCAACAGAGGTTGTTTTTCGAATAGTTTCCTATATTTTGTCGGAACTCCTTAATACACGAAAGTCCGTACCTTCATAAGTACTGTTTTGAGAACAAAGGAAATGAAACGTATGCGTTGTGTGTAGATAGGTGGCCACGTTGCTGACACGTCACACTGCTAAATGCTGCACTGACTAATTGCGGCTAACCAGGCACAATGTTCGAGTCTGTGAGAAATGCAGGTATAAACCAAAACTTTGCATTTGAAAGTGACTAAGTGCTTTTCGTATGACCTTTGGTTTCCACACTCCTAACGTTTTCACTCACTGAGTGTATGTCTTATTCCGTTATGTGCGGTGCCGAAATTGAATTATCAAGCAGGGTATTAATATTAATGTGTTACAATATGCAGCTCGGCTCAATTTCTAATTACCCTGTGGCAACAATAGCCCAAAAATTATGTAATTATAAAGAAACATCTTAATGATATGAGTCAGTTGTAATTTTGAAGCCAATTTTCCTCCCTCTGCTCCCGTGCGATTCAACGGCGTTCACGCATACGGCGGTGCGCGCGTGCAGGTGCGCGCGCCCCAACCTCGCCGGCGTCGCCGCTGCGGGCTCTTAATCCTAATCGTATTTTCAGTGCCATTCGCGGCTGTTGTGACTGTTCACAAATTATTCCTGCCGCGCGCGATTGCGGGAATTAAAACCGCACTGTCATAAAAACACGGCGTGCCGCGAGAATAAATGCATGAATAAATAAATAAAAACGCACGCACGTACGCACACACATACACGAAACACAATTAATGCATAATGAAGGATTTCAAGATTCACCCAAGGCATTTATTCTCTTCACCTTAATGTTCTCAGTACTGGAAGACTATCCATTAAGGGCTTCGATGAATTATGGTTGCCAGGCAACTGAGGAAAGCTTGTAGCTGCAGCGAAGAGTGAAATAGCTGTTGGAGAGAATGAATTTTCTCTGAGCATTAGGCTGTTGAAGCGGCCTTTTCTTGTGGCGCATAAAGTGCATTTATTTGTGTCATGCATTTTTTAGTAGAAAATTATTTCAGTTCCAGGGCCTTGAATCATTTCGCCACGGAAGATATTTGATTTTTAATATGTTTTGCTAAGATCAGTAGGAGAGGAAAAGGGATTGTGCTACTGAGAGGACTCATTGAACCATGATTTGTGGCCTCTTTTTAAGAGGAAAGTATAAACTTGTTCACTGCGTGTTAGGACTTTGGAATGCAAAGGAATACATTAAGGCAAACCAAGCGTGAATTTTGTTGACATAAACTGAATGGGCCTATGAGTCTGATGAAGAGCTTGCCATTGACACATTCTATCCAGCCGTGTATGCACGTACTTGGCTGGAAGGACAGCGTCGCCATTTCTCTACAATGTTAGCAAAAGTCGCGTGATTGTCCCTCTTTATATGCCTTTGTTCTCTCGGTTAACAAACGCTCCGACTGTATCGTATGGGACGCGTACAGATGCGCGTCTTCCTGGCCGCACCTTTAACACCTCGAGTTTCGTATTGCGTGATGATGTCAGCGAGCGGAGCATGCTGGGAAACGAAGCTGGGTTCAGTTTATGTGTTTGAATACATCATGCTGTATGAATCCAGCTGTCAGATGAGTAATCTGATGGCTGAAAAATATTTACTTTTCTTCAGATTAAGGGAAAAATATATGTGTCTGGCCCCAAAAAGTACAGGAACAGCAGACACTTAAAATAAAACATTCAAACAATAAAATTTTAGGTGTTAAATTTTAGTATTTTTAGAGAACCTGGAAAACGTCCCCCCACCACTGAATAAACTGCCAAAAAAAACAATCTGTGAGTCATATTTGGGTGATTAATGTTACTCAGAAGTTTTATTGTTTCTTGCAGAATCAGTGTAGGTGTTGTGCTGTGGGCATAGATAACAATATGTTCATTGTGTTTCAGGTTTTAGGTACAAGGTATAATTTCTGTGTAAGCATATTTATTTAAATGTACTAGCAAATACATTTAGTTACTGCACATAAAGCTCAATCCCTAGTTTGAGGAAACGGATTGTTAAAAGGAGAAGGTTTTAGCTTAAACGTTCATAAGTATAGCACAGGTAATAAGGTTATTCACATAATATAGTATATGTATTTGTTATCAGGTTAGTCATACATATATATACGTGTTATGCATATGTAATCAGTTAGTCATGCATATTTCATATATATGTGTATGTTGATGTAGATGAAACTGGGTAAACCACATACGTATGCAGCTTGCCTTTTAACAATATTAATCATCTGAAATATGAGCATTCTAATTATGGTCCACCAGAAGCACCGGAGAGAAACACTTACCTCAGTTCTGTTTCAAAAAGGTTTTGTTACAGACTATATAGAGCAGTCTCTGGTAGTCACATTGGGTAAATTAAGACAGACTGAATTGGATTAAAATTATATTCAAATACCATCCCTGAAACTGGCTTTTATTTTCTTCTATAATCTGTAAGATTTTACGTGATTTTTTGCAAATTAAGTACCTGTATTTGTTGTTCATTGCAGAAAATGATGATACAATCAATCAAATTATGACGTGTATAAAATAGAAATCAAATTCTTTTTTGTTTTTAAAATATGTGATTCATATACATAGAACTCTGATTTCTCAAGTTTTTTCCATTGTGCCCTTATATAAGAATACGTCATTTTATACATTCTACCCTTCCAATATTCAGTATACAGTATATATGGATGTCACTGACTGTTTTAATGTGAATTCATTTGCAGAACTCCATTTTGTCAGTTGTTACTTTCCACAAAAAGCAAATCGCATGTTCTTTCAATTGTTAGTCAGTGCTAAAGGAAATCCGTTTTGACATAGACCAGATGAATCACGGTCAAACAGAAGGCTGGTCTAAATAATTGCTTTTTACATTTATTGCCGAACTTAACAGCTCTTTTTCTGATTGCGGGTTTGATGGCACTTTCGATAAAGATTAAATTATTCAGATTGAAATTAACATTGAGAGTTTATTGGGCACTCAGTAAATTAACCAGCTGTTCTGAGGACCTTTTCTGCACATTCAACATTGCTCCCACAAGAATTAAATGAAAGTATAGTAATACAAGCAATGCTTGAGATGTATGGATAAGTGTACAGTTTTGCTTCTGTGATAAAAACCCAGTATACTTGAGCTCTGCAGCTTTATATCAGCAATGCAAGTCAATGCTGTACTTTTGAAATGACACTGGCAAGCAGAATGAGATAAATATTCAACTTGCAGTGAAACGATCGTGCTGAGAAGTTCCCAATGGCACTGTTAGTTTCCCAGAGGCTGTGTTGTGTTCTCGGCATGCAGCAGGATTTGGTGTTTACATCTTGGTCAGTCTCTGACCGGTGCTGGTTTTTGGCACATGTGAAACCCTCTGAGCGGAGATAGACTCATGTAGGGCTTGATGAGCTGACTCATTAATCTCATAATCTCCAGCTGGTTCACGTACGTTAAGACGGAACCTTGGCTTTTGTTCGAATCGTATAGCGAGAATACGAAGGTCAGAATCCAAACATTTAGTGCCATTTTTGGACTACACAACCACACATCCTCCTCAGTCAAAAGGTACGACCTGAACCAGGCCAGAGAGCCGGGTGTATGCACCTTGGCATCACGCTTAAAATCACTGCTTATTACTGCTCTGCCTTATTTCAGAGGTTAAACCCTAATTTACACTAGTAGTCAATTCTTATTTTTATATGCGTATCATTTACGCCCATAAAGGCCACTGTAGTAAAAGCCATATTATCTTTATTTGAAGCTGTTGTTGTACATAAATGCATTAGTTAGTGCGTGTCATTCGTTCAAGGACACTCTTGTTTTGTTTGTTGTTTCTGAATATCACATTACAATGACTCGTCATCGTTACGTTAATTTGCCATGCTGCTCTTTCTGCCGCTGGATGTTTGAAGCTCTTAACCAACGTGGCTTTGACTTCCTGAGCTAAATCCTAGATCTTTCAAGGGCAGCAAGCAAATGTTTCACAGTAGGAGCCCCTGTTACACAGTTGGATGTGTTTATGTTACTTGGTGAACAGACTGGTATCAGAGTAATCTCACTGACCTCGGTGTACCTTTCCATGATGACGGATAACTGCAGAGTTCATTGTGATCTTTTTTGCTGCTCAGCTCAGTTATTCGCAGGATAGATGACAAGTTCTGAGCCCAGTTCTGGGGGAAAATGGAGGATTAAAACCCAAGAATGGTGCTATTTCAGTTTCTGAGGAATTTGTGTATGCTAGTAATTCTCAGGGAAAATTCATAGGCAATGTCAGTTTTTTTGTTCAAAATATTGTGATTATTTACATATATATGAGAAGATTGCTTTAAACATGTTTTCTCTTATTATTGTTCATCTTAATAACCCTAACTCTTATTTTTTGTTGATTCCCTGTTTTAAAACAGAAGTGAAATTGTCATCTTAGTGTGGTTGTGAGTTATGAAAGACGTCTATTGTGGTCAGCCATGTGCCTGAGCAAACCTGAAACTGAATTAGCTCTGCAAAATCCAGTGCAGACCCAGGCGAGTCGTGACAGCAAAGCACTTCACAGTCCCAGGGCAGAGACTTGTTTTTGCCGGATACCGTTTGACAAAATTTGTATTCCAGAAGAATGTCACGCCTATGGGCTGCGATCTTGGTGGAGATAAGACATAGGTGTGGTAATCGAAGCATGTCTCATTTCTGCACCTATGAGGCTTCTTGAATGGCTCACCACCCGGCCTCAGCAAGACGTGTGAACTTTCTTGGTGACATCATGTTTTTACCCAAATGGGAACACCACAGCTAAGTCCTTGGGTCTGAATTAACCGCCAAGGAGGCTTTGTGTACCTCAGATCTATGTCCCTTTTTATTATTTTGTTTACTCTTACAGTCACATCATCCCTGGGTTTGTGCCACCTGCACGTCTGCTGCCATGGAGGCCAGCATGGGGCCAGATTCCAGCAGTGGATCAGCGAATGACGTGCTGGGTGTCAGGCAGCGGGTGGGATTAAGTGGGAAGGGGTGGGGGTCATGGGGTGTTTTTTGCCTCACTCGGTGATTTCTGGCCTGCATCCAGTTCTCGCTGCTTCTGTTGAATAACTGCCAGCCTGGAGTGAGGTGGGCATTAAGACCTGGGGGATTACCTGCATGCCTGTACAGCAATCCCCTGGCCTTCTGCTCAAACGATTGGAACAGGGTTCTTAAACATTTTGTGCTGACCTATAATGGGCTTCCCTGCTCCTCTCTAGTATGAAATGGGGGTGCATCTTGATTACCACAGTTTTTGTTGGTTTTTTGCTTAGTTTAGTACTTATATATGGTTAAATTTGCTATATGAGGTTAAATTCGCAAATCTGAATCCTTAAATCCTCATTGGCATGTGTTGCAGATGCAGGAAATGGCAAACGCAGAATCGCCTCGATACAGCAGTCACCCGCAGATGGAAGCCCTGAGGCCCAGGATCCAATCAGTCGTGACGCAACATGGTCAGCTGTCCACAATCAACCAATCACAGCTCAGTGCTCAGCTCGGCTTGAGTGGGAACAACGTTGCTCATGGCTCGCCATCGCCCCCCGGAAGCAAGTCTGCGACCCCCTCGCCGTCTAGTTCAGTACACGAGGATGACCCCGACGAGTCGCTGAAGGTAAGGTACTTGGCCATTGGCATCTTTTTGGAAAACCATCGTTCAAGAAGAAGTGTCTCAAAAGCTTACTGCAATGCCGCCTGCAAAGCAGTTACACGTGGGGACAATTTTCAAATTCGTCTGAGAATTGCTGCAAATGAGTGTTCTAGCCTACAATTTCAGCCACCAAGAAAAAAAATGCAAAACTTGCAAGAAACGGTGAAAAGTAATAGTTGGTTTTATAGTTAAATGTTATGCTAACATGAGCCTAGCCAAAGCCAAAACTCAGAACCTTTTGACGTGTTTCTAGTCTCATGAGTCATTTTTGACCTTTACAGCATTTATCAAGTAACTGTTATTTCACAAGGAACCGGCTAACCCGCCACTGCTATGCTATTCAGAGGTTAATTTGAATACGCATTTTAAGATCATACAGAACTGTTAGAAATGTATCAAGGACAGGAAATGTTTTGTCAAGGTTAGCCTTATAAGAAAATTTTAATCAAAGAATCATAGATCTATATGTGGATGCAGAAAGAAGCTATTTGTACAGTGTCTGTCTCCTGGTCTCTGTCTTAATGACCTGAAAAAGAGAATTTGTCTGGAAACAGAGAGATGGAGCTGATATTTACTATTAATGCAACTTTCATGGGAGTGCAAAATGCTCAGAGATCTGAAACAGTGCAGCAAATAGGACTAATATTAAGAGTAATCTTTTGTAAACGGGTTTCTGTCTGACAAGTCGCATAGTTGTCACTTTTTTGCACTTTAAAGATTCTTGATGAACATGGGCACCCAGCTAAATTAACTAAGCGATCGGTTAGTTGGAATATTATATACAATACAAAAAAATGTATTTACTTGGGTTTACGTGATTATTTGCTAGGCACATGCCAGTATACACTGGGCAGTATTGCACTTTACAGGATGTATTTACATTTACTGTGTTTTATATATCATTTTGTAGGCAATGTCTATAATTTCAGGTGATCCAGTACAGAAGAAGATCCATAAAACGGCAACCACATGCTGTTTTTGTGCTATTTCCCTCCCTAATGTTCCCTGTTGTCTAACAAATTTAAACCATTCAGCCATTATCTTCCAGAACGATGCAAAATTACCTATAATCCCATATTTGTCTTTTGCAAATACTGGTTTGTGGATTTCCTTTTCATGCCCAGCTTTTGGTAAATTGCTGTAAATTCAATTATCTCTTGTCACGGATATCCGTCTTTTTTTTTAAGTATTTCCCTAACTGCATCACAGTTTACTGAAAGGAGGCGTGCTGCACTTTCAGGGTAGCGGTGCGGAAAAAAGGCCGGCCACAGACATGGGAAAAAAGCCCAAGACGCCCAAAAAGAAGAAGAAGAAGGACCCCAACGAGCCACAGAAACCCGTCTCGGCCTACGCGCTCTTCTTTCGTGACACGCAGGCTGCAATCAAAGGACAGAACCCCAACGCCACCTTCGGCGAAGTTTCCAAAATCGTGGCCTCGATGTGGGACGGCCTGGGTGAGGAGCAGAAGCAGGTACGTCCCACTTTCCCCCTCTCATGGCCGCCTTTCCTTAAGGGCAGCCTGGCTCAAGCTGTCAGCACAGGTGGTGCTTCACTGGCCATGTGAAGAAAATCCTGCACTGCACAGCACATGCACACAAGGTGCCGGACTAGTAAAGGTGTGTGATAGTTACAGGTTTACCTCCAATTCCAGTTCACCAGCTGCTGGTATCAAAGCATGCAAGCTTTTCTATTCTATAGATATCATAAGGAACTGGCTGACTTTTTCCTAGATGTTATTTGGACGAAGGGCAGAATTTCGGGCAAACATACTCAGACATGTTCTCATATTCTCTCATACTCTTATAATACTCTCTGGATGGAGTCAAAGACACTGACTTTAAAAAAATCACCTGACTAGCACAAGCGGTAGATCAGAGCAATGCAGTCTTATCAGATGTAGCTGCAGGTACAGGCCTGACAGCATTGCTGCTTGTGAATATTAAAAGTGGCCAGTTACGACCTGTAAGTAAGATCACATAGCCATCGATAGAGTAGTCAGCAGGACCAGGCCTGTGGCAGACTATCTTGTAAGTTGGCTCTATTTTCCACTCAAACCATTGGCTTTGCTGCAAACGTAATGTCAGATATTCAGATGCACAGATTGTTTTCCTGTCCCTCGGCAGCCGAACTGGCTCACGTGAACCCCTGAAATAGTCCTACCAAGCCATGACTTTTTCCTGTTACGTAAAATCTCGGAATCGTACGTTTTTCTGTGAACACTGCTGTACGTGTGATTTTTGAAATAACGGCGAGCAGAGAAGTCCAAGAACATGACCCCACCCTCCATGTGCCGATTAGCCTGTTTAAAGTGGCCCGGCGGAGGGAGCCTGGGTGTGTCCGACATATGGACCCATCCCAGGGGCACAAGTGGGAGCACCCATGGTAGACATTTACACTCTCGTGTGAGAATTACAAAGCCGCCTCACACACACACATTCCAGTCCAAAACCTACCAGGGTTTCATGTATTCATTTCTTTAAATTTTATTCCATACAGGCATCTGCGGTCTCATTATATAAGTATACTTTATTTTATGATTGTTTTTCCTGAGAATTAGAATGACACGCCGTTGTGTTTATCTATCTCGCTGCCGTGTAATTAACATTGCAAAATGGAAAATTATATTTCTCACTGCTCTGAGACTTTAATTTGCTGCAATTAAGAGCCTGTCCCCCGGAATTAAAAGCAGCAGGGAGACAATGAGGCCAAATGGGGCTTCCAGCATGGCCTGAAGCACCTCCCATTACCCCCCCAAAGCCTACCCACCACTGTCCTATCAGGTTCCAGGCTGATTCCATTAATTATATATCCTGTCAAGTCCATCAAATCACGTTCGCCTCTTCAAATCTTCAGCTGTAAATGGACCAGCACAAATCAGACCAAATCGCTGTTTCACCTCCAGCAGCATCTTCCGCATTCTTGGATTCAAAGCTATTCCACTCCTATGGGGAAAACAGTGTGAGGGAGTTTTCCCATAATCCATGTGGCTTATATAAAATTTAATCTGATGATGACACTTGATTACCAACATTGATGATTTGTAATTTGTTTTGTGGCCTAAAGAAAACTTAAATTGGGACTTTTTTAGAGATGACACTTGTGATAACAGATTGATTGGAAATGAATCTTCTGACACGCTGACCAGCAGCGGTAGCGTACCAGAGGCCAGAATACGAGGTAACATGGCTGCCATCTTAGCATCGGCTGGAGCTTCTTTATATATTATAAAGCATAAATCATACAAGTATAACAAGTCATGTTAAACCAATTGTTTTGTGTTCAATGCACAATTTGATTTGATGAGAGAAAAAAAATACCAAAAATTATGACAGGGTGATAGTGAATCGCTCGATGGCAAGAAAAGTTGAAGTGTGTGCGTGTGTGTGTGTGTGTGTGTGTCTCTTTTAATATGCTGTCCTAATTAAGTCTTTGAAAAGCCTCTTTTGAAGTGACAAAATGACAAGATAATAATCATCCATGCAAAAAAATTAGCAGACCTGTCTCCTTGAAGGAACAAAGAAACATTTTAATCACTCCCAAAAGGCAATATTTAATAATATTCCCTGTTGTCTGTCACATATAAAACATTTAAGAAATTATACCACTCTTCCAGTAAGCGGCATATTTCAATTTAATTTTTATTAAAGATTCCCTATCAGCCACAGCTATAAGGAAAGTTTTGAAAAAGGGTCGTCTTTGTGTTTATAGAATTGAAAAGTCTTTCTGTATTAAAAAGGCTACCTGTTTTCTGCAGAATGCTACACAGTTGAGGTCACCAGAATCTTGCCGCTCTTGGAGATATGTAGTAGCCTATTTTCCTGTCGATGGTAAAGCTGCCATGAAAGGTCATTAATCAGAGGTGCACACAGTTCCTTGTTAAATGCCCCCACCCAGATAAATCAGGATGAGTCATTTCCCCGTAGCCGCTGTCCACCGTGTGGTCTTGTACGGTGGATGCATTTCTGGTGTTTCTGAGACAGTCGCCTTAACGAAGACTATGATGATTGTTTGCAGTTGTACAAGAAGAAGACGGAAGCTGCCAAAAAGGAGTATTTGAAGCAGCTGGCAGCGTACAGGGCCAGCTTGGTTTCCAAGGTGGGTGTTGGTTCGAATTCCAGGTGCGCGTTCTGCTGGGACAGTGTACATTTAGTAGGTATGTATGTTTATTCAGTGAATGACTTCCTGGGTTCCACAGCAGTAAAAAGCAAACTCCCTGATACGAGTTAGTTGGCTCCACTCAGTAATTTGTTAGCATACCTGTATTGTTACTACTCTCATGACTCAATATTCGTCCATTTAGCTGCTTAAAGAAATGTCTAACATTGATCATTTCCGTGCCAAAGCCTGTCACTTGAAAAAATCTCCACTCTTACTATCCTATTCAAAATGATTTTATTTTATTGTGTGGTTTTTATTTAGAAATGTACACTATTAGGCCAAAAGCGTGTGTACATTCCCAAGGCCAAAGCAAGGAATTCTGGGCCCCCAAGATTATGCAGCTATGTGCAGTATACGGTGTGGCATATATTGTAAGGGCCCTCCAGCTGTGGACCCCTACAATCACCACATTTCACCCCACTACAACTCTGGAAATCCCTATTAATTAGTGGAATTGGTTAATTAAACTAGTAACATACATTGGTGGTGGAATGGGTCATACTGAAGCAGTTAGTGACTTTCAACGTGGCAGTATTATGGAATGACTCCTTTCCAACAAGTCAGTATCACATATTGGTACTGGATAACTGGAGTGACTGTGACGTGATAATTTCTTAAAGCAATGTTACTCCAGTTGTGATGTCGTAGGACACACAAACAAAAAGGACCTGATCAGCCAACATCATTACCCAAGCCTAGTAATGCTTTGATGGCAGAATGGCAGCAAATCCCACCAATAATAGTTTAGCATCCAATAGCAAGACCTCCCAGAAGGGTAGAGGCTATTATGGCAGCAAACGGTTGACCAAATTCCTGTTTATACCCTTAGTTAAAGAATGAGACACCTGCATTGACAGGTGTCTTCATACTCTTGGCCGTGCTGTGTAGATTGTGATGTTTTCTCAGACTCTGGCTTTTCAGTTGTTGGATTTATGATGTGCTAGCGGACAGCTTGCTTCTGTGTTGATGTGGCAGCGGGGGGCAGTTCTAAAGGCTCATGCTAAGCATTAGCCTCAGGAACGTCTCAGATCATATAATGCAGTTCGACAAAAAAGCACGTCATTAATGTTTCCTGAACGCTTTGAAGTAGTCAGTATTCAAATACAGTGGTTTTGTTGCTGCATCAAAGGCTTTTTGCGGAAATTGGCCGATCGGTTATCTGTAGACATGCCGGGGTCCGATTCTCTACTAAATGGCGAGTTGCTTCACCCCGGCAGAGCTACAGTGAACCTGCGGAGGCAAAGACGTCACAGGCCTCTCCGATGCTGGGCCCCAAGCCTGCCCTCTTCACCGGGGTGCCCCCTGTCCACTCGGGCCTCTACATGGGCTCGCCGTACCACCCACAGCCGCCCATCAACGCTTCCCACCTGCCGGGCCTCCACCCAGGCCTGCCCCGCAGCATTGCCCCCAAGCCCAGTGCCCCCATGCCGGTGTCTATGGCCCAAATGGCAGCGTCGCCACCCCCCCAGCTTCAGATCAGTCCACCCCTGCACCAGCACCTGGGCCTCCCACCGACTCACCAGTCTATCGCCATGCAGCAGCAACAGCAGCAGCAGATGTCTGGCCACCAGATGGCGCTGCACTCTCCATCTGTGCCACAGGTCGGTGCCCCCCTTCCACCCCACAAAGTTTTGCCACCTCCCCCAAACATTTGCTGCTTACCCTGAGACATATTTTACACTGTATGTGTCTAATTTACCTTATCAAAAAATGTGCTTACCACCGATATAACAAATAGAACTAAATGGCTGAGGGGGACACAGTAGTTCAGTGGTTCACCCTGTCGTCACGTCCCTCCATGGTTGGGGTTTGAATCCCCCATTTGCTTTGAGGAAGTACATTTCTGATCACATTTATGGCAAACGGTGACATGCTTCAGACCAAATGTGAACATATTCTACCCAAATTTGCCCATGACATAACAGAAAGTTGTATTTCTTTTTCTTTTTTTTTTTTTTACTGTTAGTAGATATGGTCCCTCTGCTGTCTAAAGATCGAAAACTCCCAGCATTAGTAGATGGCTTTTAGTGTGAGGAATCTGTAGTTATTCGGAGATGTATGTTGTATGTGCCGTTGATGTGGTTTTTTCATATTTTTCATCATTTCCAGCTTTCCATCCTCTGCCTCACGCTTTAAAAGAGGTCAACAAAGGAACCATTAATATTTGTCATATTGCTTCATAACCCTACGGGAAAACAGAATCTGTGTATATGGCATCGACAGATTTTCAATTTTCCCTTGTAATAAACAGATGCATTACGATTTGGATGTAATTTAGGGTTGTAAAAAAAGGGGGGAAAAACAACAACATTGAGATTGATGAATACATCAGTTGTGGAGAGAAAAATATCTTGGTATCTGATGAAAATCCCTCTTCACACGGACAGGAAATGAAATTAGTTCCCGTGTAAATCTCAGAGATGGGAATCACAGCTTACCCTGGCTGCTGGCCCTTAAAGACTGGATGCTGTGGCCTACAGGAACTGTTAAGGCTACAGAAACCTAATTAAGGAACAAATGACCCCTTCAACATCAAATTAATCTTTATCAGTGCCTCCCAGGCTACAGGTCTTACATTACCAACCTTGCCTCGAAAGATGCTGTAGGTTTCACATCAAAACATATGAGGTTATTATGAGTTTCTGATTAGACATTTATGCTTCTAGTACTCAAAGCTTAATGTGTTCCTATATAATGTTTACAAAATGCATGTGTTTTGAATGTGGTTAGTTTGCTAAGATTAGTTTTAGGTGGGCTATTGTTTAGGTGGGACAATTGAGACAACAGCTAGCTATTTGATGGAATCATGAATGCAGCAAATTCTGCAGTGCGGGATGCTCTGTCTGTGAAGATGCAATGTGGTGTGTCTATACAGTATAGCATATCTGAATGTCTGGGGATTGGCTTTAAAACATAATCACACATGAGCATTCTCATATCACTGGTAATGGAAGAGCTGTTTACATTTTCCTCCTTCTCGAAAGGTTATGAAAATTGTCAAACAATACGCAATTTGCTGATGAAAAGTGGCTGATTGTGCTACACGTTTCAATCCTCTGTATTTCAGGAATGATTGCTAATGTATTTTTCAGTCTTTCTGGAATTGCTAGCACTCCATTTTTCTTGTGATAGGGAATGTACTAACAGTCTGTTTACTTTGTGTTCGATGTCTCTCTCTCTTTTCACTTGCCTTTATAGTAAATACATTTACTTCCATATTGAAGTCAAAATGATTGTTAATTAACCTGCCAAATGGTTTCATAAACAACATCCGAGTGCAGTGCGAGATGTTCACGGTACTAGATGTTCATGGTACTAGAGCAATAACTTTCTTAAGATTTACTTTGCCCCAAAATGTCACCATAGATGTCAAGCAACAACAGCAATGACAATAATGAGAATCACAATCAAACTTCATTCATCAGGGACACTCTGTGTCTGAGGAATTTACTGTGGTGATTGGTCACAGAGAGTACACTCTACAGATATTAAATACTACATAGAGCTTTAACTTAAAATACTGTACAGGATCTGTGTAACAATAATAATAATAATGAAGGCAAATGGATGGAATATTTGTGATATTCTTTATCATCTTTAGCAATTGTTTTGTGAAACAAAAATGTACATAGAGTTGGTGCATATTAAATCTTTAAGGAATGACAGAAAATTCAACAAAGAACAAATCTGTGTATTATTACTATTACTATTATTATTAGTAGTAGTATTAATATTATTATTATCGATAGTTATGAAGTAATATGACATTTCAATTATGGCCAAAAATGAGCTCCTGGTGTTTTTTAATGCAGTTGCGACTCGATCTGAAAAACAACTACATTCAATGCAAATCGCTTGCGAGAAGTTAAATGTCCTTATTTGAATGTGAAAGGCTTATTGTGTGCAGTAGGGCCGCAGGGGGACTTTACAGAGCACTGTATTCACACACAGAGCAGCTACCTGAATGAACTCAACTTGTAATTTATCACTCCTCGGCATACAAATTTGAGGCTGGGTAGCTGTCTTTCGCGTGGATTAGGGGGTGAAATTGTCTGAAGTCCAATTTTAGATTAACCTATTACTCCAGTCTGGCCGAGTCAGACTTCAGACAGGGATGGTATATGTTTAAAATTATAAGCCACCTCCTTTTATATCTTTCCGCCGGTCATAAACCCAGCATAGTATAATAATACCTCATTTCGCATATTTGTGAAGCACAAACAAAAAGGGGTGGGGGGGTTGGGAATGTGGTTCAACTTCGGTTTGCTAAGGGTGGCGGGGTGGGGGGTAGTACAAAAAGACAGATGGTTCTTTTGTGATAGAATGAAGGAGAAGAATTCAGGGGACACGGAGTGAATAGGTAGAGAGTGAGGAAAGGTTGTCAGGATGGAAGCCACCTGCTGTCCTGGCCTTTCAGGGAGGGTCTCTTATGTGCCTCTGGGATTGGCTTCCTTTTCACATCTTTTTCTTGGGATAAGTAGAGGAAAATTCTGGAAATTAAACCATCTACTCCTATTTCATTCCTTGCTCTTCCATAATGCTAATTACATACTGCATTCATAATCGCTAAATGTCTCCCTATATATATATATATATATATATATTTATATATTTATGCTTTGGCGGCGAGGTTCATAAAGGATATACATTTTTATGACTCTCCCAACAACCAGTTGGAAGCGTGTGCCTCCGGGTTTGGAGCATTCATAGGAGATGAGGTAGATGTGGGTGGGCATTGCCCCCTTGGGGCATGAGGTTACGTGCCACACCGCCGTGGGATGGGCTACTACTTGACATCGAAAGATGACCAGTGGCACCATGGCCAGAGTTTGTAGGGCGGTGAGGAACAGCCCGCCACACCATGTTCCGGCTCGGCTAAGATTATGGGGCGACCGCTCTTTAAAAATCTCTAAATAAAAGTTTTATACCCATATGCCGTGCTAATGAGGTGGACTGCTCTTTACAAATTACTAGAGACCGCATAAGACCTGTAGGTCGATCTGTTTAAGCAAGACTCCGTGATACCATAAATACCCTGAATGCCTTATGGTGGGTGATAACAATGAATGTAATCATTTTTCAGCATCTTGCATTCTCCTCCAAAGGCTGCATTCTGCACCACCAAAAATGCCTTCAAGACAAGTTGAGGAGGTTCTTGCATTACCAGGACGATCCTGCTAATTAATTAGGGTTTGACATTTGTTAACAACATCGATATACCAGACTGATTAGATTCGCAATCAGATGGTCCCGCGGTCGTGAGCTGTGATTAGATGCGATATAACTGTAAACTGAGGCAAAAAAATGTTTTCCTCAATCTGAAAACAAGGCAGCGCTCTGTTGGAAATTAGCATACATGTGGCACGCCTGGTTTACAGCAATCATAAAATCCATTTATACCAAGGAACCAATTGTCGCAGGAATGAAAATATGAGGCCAAAATCTGCATAAATGCATTCGTGCGTATACTGCAAGGGAAATTTTGTGGCAGGAGGGTTAATGAGTGAGGCATGAGAGTGTGTGTATGCCGATTGCCCCTGTGCCACTCTTTAAGTGACAGGCAGGTGTGTGTTCCTGCCTTTTTTTTTCCACACACAGGGATTTCCACTGCAAGCAGAGTTCCAGAACATCCTCAGCTGCAGTTCCTCTGCCGGCCAGGCGGTGTCACCCGTCATGGATTACATGCGCTCGGGGTGCAGGAATCCCCCCGGACAGGGCGTGGAATGGAGCAGCGATTACTGCGGTAACGGGTCAGTGACCCGCCCCCGGCAGTCTCTCATTAGAGCGGTCGGCATGGTTAGCGGCTATCAACCACTGATAGGAGTGACCTGACACCCCGTTATCAAACTGACAGCCTGCTGCCCCTGACATTTTACTTAAGAGCAGCCAGCATCAAAATACCAATTGTTAAATAAAAATCAAAATTTAAATTCAGATTTTTTCTTTAAATTTTGATTTTTTTTTTAACTCAAAATTTAAATATAAGTGATACTACGTTTAAGTTGTCAAACCGGTCGGGCGTTAACATCCATCCGTGTTTTTTCCAGGAGCCTGCAGCGAGACAAAGCCCTGTACCTCACCTGATCGTGAAGCGCTTGGTCCGTTCTGCAGTCTCTGGAAACCCCCGTCACCGTCTCACGTCGGAAGCCGTCCTTCATCTCTGCGGAAATTCGGTTACTGAGCACTTATGCCTCTGTATCGTACATTTGAGATTTCTGAGGTCAGTCACGAACGAAGCAAAAAGGAACAAAATGCAGGACTTACTCTTGTCATTAGCGGAGAAAAGAAAAATTCAATCCTATGAAAAAACAGCAATGGGAAGGAAAATTTGGACAAAATGGTCATTTCTGTTAGTTATTGCTGTGGAGATTCTCTAGCAAATGGCCTTAGAAAGTGTAGTGCTTTCAGAATGAAATTGTATACTTCTGTCATTCTCTTAAAAATCAATGTTGATAGGGACTTATGACAACTTTTAATGGCTTAATATAGCCCACTTAGCATTTCTGTAAATATGTTCAACGTTGCACTCTCTTAGAGTATAAAAACATTTGTTAGGTACAGTGCGATTTGATGAAGACACGCTTGCATAAGTCTTTAAAAGGGGTGTAAAGTATCCTCTTATTTTTTGCTTAATTTTAAAAGTATTCCAACTGATAAATGACTATATTTTGCAAAAATGATTTAACCACATTCCCAAAATGATCACAAAAGTCTCTTGACCAATCGAGCAACACAAGTTGTTTGAAGAGGCGAGAAAAAATGAAGCAAATGAATTGAAAGTTTATTTTGTATTACATAGAATTGCCTTTTTGTATGACTTGCTGTGTGTTGATTGGTAGATGTCACTCGAACCCTCTCTGTATGGAGCAGCCAAAGGCTTCTGTGGTTTTAAATAGATGCAGTAACAGATTGGAAACTGCTAAATTATAAATCAGACCTGTCTGTGTATTATTATTATTATTATTATTTTATTATTATTTCTTGATAATATGGCTATATTTAATCTTTTTAAGAAACCTTTTTTGCTTGTTTATGATACAATAGAATATAGGTGTTTGTAAGTAACTATGTTAGCATCAAAAGGATGTATTCTGTTTATTTTTGGACAAATGGATCCGGACAACCATGTGAATATTCTTATTTAGTTTTTATTGTGTTTAAAAATAAAGTAAAACCTGCATTTTTGTGCAGTAAGCCGACTCTGTTTCCAGCGTGCCGTCTGTCTGGCTGGAGGGCGTCCTGCAGGTTATCTGATGTTATCTGTGCAGGACGCACTCTCTCTCTCCGGCCCCCCCGTCCCATTCTGCAGCAGCGTGCCGTTTGTTACGTATTCGCCTGCTCCGCCCTGACATCTGTTGAAGGGAGCCGGGGATCTCGCTCGACTGCTGCACAGGCGTTTCCTGTCAATCCTGATAGGCGGAGTCTGCCTTTTCAAGAATATGAATAAGGCTTCCAAATATAATAGGTAATTAATACCCATATTCAGACTCAAGTCATGGGGGGATAATTACACACGTACCAGTGACTTACTGTATAGCAGTAATTACAAAAGTAATTCTTTTTTAAATACAAAAGACATACAAATTAAAGTGTGTAATGCCAGGGTTTTAACATCTTCCAGAGAATGGCACTAATCACAGCTTCTTTAAAAGGACTCCTCTAGGCACATAACTTGTATAAATGTTACGTACGATCAACTGCGCCTTGGGCGGCATGGAGCCACTGAAAACATCACACACAGACTGCTCACTTGAATTTATGAAAGTGAATGCCATGTCCATGTATCCGTCTGTCTGTCCGTCCATCCATCCACAACACTAATCATGGTCATGGCTGTGGGGAGTTTTAACATAGCATCATGGAGATATGGGTGGCACAGTGGTTCCTCTGGTTGCACTGCTGCTTCACACCTCCGGGGTCGAGGGGCTGAAAGGCCAGGTCTTTGGGTCACGTTTGCATGTCACTCCCGTGTTTGAAGAGCTTGCTGCACTCTAGTTAGCTTACGTCTCGAGGGCTGGCCTGGTGGTGGGCAGACTTCCTCTTTATTATGCTCTCTGTCACATGACTGCAGACCCACTGCAGCTTCATACTTGATATGTGGGTATGGTGAGTGGAAGGACGGTTAAACTGGACAGCTTCAGAAGAAGATTTGAGCTGTTTTGAAGGATGCATAGGAGACATGGAGGTGGGTTAATGTAAGTAAGAAATGGGTGGCCGAAAGCAATATAGAGATTACCTAAGAATCTTACCATTATGCTCTCCGTGAGACACCTACACATTTGAGAGCAAAGCTTGGGCTCAGAGCACAGGGTCAGTCATTTATCCAGCACCCAACAGCAGTTTTTGGTGCCCCCTCGCTCAAAGGTCCAAAAGTATCACCGTGCCAGAGTCATTCTGGAAATGGGCACAGACGCCTAACACACAATGACAAATTCCACCCCCAGTTCAAAGAATGAGTCTTCCTTCACATGAGTTCTGATTTCTCTGCCTCCACCATTTCAGCCATACCTGTCATATTTCCCGGACTGGTGGTTCAATCTCTGACTGTTTGTCTGACCTGTGTTTGGAAATCCATGTCGTTCTCCTTGGCGATCTGCATTAAAAATGGATTGCAGTTAATGACCCTGTGACAGACTGATAGTCCATCCAGATTGTCTACATGTCACCCAGATTGAAACAGGCTATGATCCTCAGATTCCAGATTCAAACATGACTCTCATTTGCTTCCCTGGGAAAGGTTTCTTTATTCACATCCTTCCTTACTAAACAGGCTCCACAGAGGTCTGTGGAACACTCATTAATTTAGTCACAGGACGCCCAGGGTGACAAACCACTGAACAAACTTACATTGAACTGGTTTTTCTTTCTCATCATGCTGCAGTTGCAGTTTAAGAATGCGGGGACGTAGGGTCATGTGACACACCATGCTTGTGTTTTATCAGCTATTGATTAAGCGAGCATTTATCATTATTGAAGAAAAGTTGAGGAATGATTCAGACTTAAACTAAATCTGTAAGGAAAGTCATGAAATATCAGCAGTTATGTTATCGTTGGCCAACATTTCACATGGAAAGTGGGTCCTTATCGCCCGTGATCTTCAGGGAACACTGCAGCAGCCGCTGTACTTAACTTGTGCTTTTAAGATGTCAGCCGGACCTGGATCCAGTGATTTTGTTTATCAGACCTCTTCAGGACCATACCGATTCTATCTCTCTTTTTCTTTGGGAAATGAAAAGAGCGGGTATGAGAAATCCAGTAACCTGAGTTTTGCATTAAGAAATGATTCAAGGGTGGCTATTTAAGTGGGTATTATTAAAAACATTCCACCCCTAAGATGATCTCAGTCCTTCACCGAAGTTGCGTTTATTGCTATATATTTATTCGGCAGTTGGTTTCCCAAATTGCCTCACAAGGCAGTGCAGACATTAAACAGACACAGGGTACGCATACCCACGCATGTAGTAAATGCTGGTGGACTGTCACTAATGTGGGCTACGTTACTCTACACTGTGCTGGTAGGACATTACCAGGTTAAGCATATTGCTCATTTTTAAAGTTCAATAAATTCTTGTAAGAGCTCTGGCCATAAAGTTAGATGTGCAGAGAACACTACAGTATAGCCAGCAGAAAAAGCTAATGGTGGACTCATGTGGACTTTGGCGTAACTAAAAATCAGCCACTTCACTCCGATCAGGATGCAGTCAGGAGCTGAGCTCTTTGAGTACAGGCTGACGTGATGAGTGCAGGGTCCCTTCTGGAAGAGCGAGACAGAGGAATTAGTCCTGCCTCACAGGGGGGAGATCGGGAATCAAGTGTCTGTCCCTGTAGGTCCGCTACTGTCAAATGAGCAAATTTCCCAAACTCGCTACGTTTGCGAGAAAACTGACTTTTTAATTTTCTGCCTTTTTACTATTGACACATGCAGTGAATTAACTTTGATTTTCAGGTCTACTATTAATGATGGCATGTCCCATGTAGTGAGGCCACATAACAGGAAATCACTGGAAGCCTCAGCTCAAAAAAAAATCATAAAAGTATAATTAGAATATTTGGTCTTCAAGTGACTTTATATATGTGGGGGTAAACGGTTTGATTGGATTATGTAGCCAGAATCATAATATTAATAATTATTTAAGAAGGAGCTGTTCTTTTGAACGATGACACCACATCTTTTGAAGGTGGCTGACAGTGCCGGTATCGTGTGGCACGATGGCGAGGAACGGGCCGGTTGGGTTACGAAGAATTGCAGGTGGAGGCGATGCCACGTCAGCCAAAGGGAGGAATGAGGAGGAAACTTAAGTGGGAAGTGTGTTATTGGTAGAGCGGGAGCTGAGATGACTTTATATCACTGCATTGTTTGGGATCAAAGGTGCTGGTTCCGGGTTCTAAGGGACATTATCGCTCTGGCAGAGAAATTACTCAAAAAATGCCCCGGGGGAAACTACAAGCTGGAACATTTGTCTTTAAAAACTTACCTCGTGAAAAGAAACAAAAAAGCGTACCAACACGTCTGCAATTTTGATGAATTTATAAATTTAATAACTTTTGTATTTCTGAGAGGGGAGGAGAGGAATTACCGATCTCTCTCGGTACTCCCATCTTTTAATCAGTCTTGTGTAAAACAGTACAAAACAACAAAATGAAAAGGGAGGACACAGAGGTACATACAGAAATATATGGAAACCAAGAAAATAGGTGTTGCCTTTGTTACACAAATATAACGACAGTGCTTCATTTTACCTAAAGGTTGTCAGTTTCAGTTGTGGGGTAAACAGTCATGTCTCTGCAGACAGATGAGTAACTGTCTCATTTTTGATTTTTTTTTTTTTTTTTACTTAAGAATGGGGGTGCAGTGATACAGTCAGCTGACCAGGCTTTACCTGAAAACATAACTCAGAAGGATTTTTATGAAGGCCATTACTGTCAATGGCCAAGCATTCAAAACACTTCAGAGAAAACGATGGCACTGTAGGAATGCTGGTATCATTAAAATTGCTTAATTTAACAAAAGTGCTCTGAAACATCAATGGTACAGTGGTTCAATGGTTACCACGCATCCCCAGGACAGGCGTTCAAATCCTGACTCTACTGTGTCTCTGTGGGCTTTGTTTGTTTCAAGTCACACTTTGTATTTGTAAAATACAAACATATTACGGAATTTGTGTCTCAGGGTCGGCTATCTTTAAAAAAATAAACTGAAAAAATAAATATTCGTAGTGTTTTAACAGCAAATTGAACATAATGTAAAAATGTCTTAAAATATATAAAAATGACGATGGTCAGAGTATTGGAACCCAGAAACCCATCAGTAAGAGGAAGTGTGTTTTTATGCGCCTGTAAATTGTCAGACGACTTCAGCATCACTCATCTCACCCACCTTCCAAACAGCCTTCCGACACATTCCAGCAAACAGCATTTTCAACGTTTGGATATTTGCATAGAGCAGCATTTGAATTTGCACCTGGGTTTCCAGCCGATGAGATAAAAAAAAAAAAACCTGGCAGAATGAATTCTGCTAAAATTGCTCACCTCACAAATTTTGAATGTTATTTTCCAAATTTTCAAGCTATTTTCTAGTTTAGGAGTGTACCTTTTAGTCTGATATTAAAGCCATGTTCCAAGCTGATTTACTGTGATTGATGTGAGTGCGTAAATGAAGGCTGTTTAAACTGAGTCGCCCCTCACATATTCATCCATTTTCCAACCTTTATGGCTGGGACTCATATATATGAAAATCCATCAGCACACATATTGCATCCTGTGACAAGGTGCACACTGTATCTCTGATGTGTGCTAATGTAAACATACCAAATTACTAGTAAATACTTTGCGCTTTTGAGATGATTTTGACAAACTGATTGAAGAGAACTTTTACCTCCTGCCACATGACAGATGTATAGGGTTCCCCTCATAAGCTGATGATGGAATAACAAATAGCTTGAAATGGACCATGATGTGATCAAGTAAAATATAACCTTATTTACATTTGAAAAAAGATGAATCACCATCTGGCGTACAGTCCAGGATGTACTCCAGCCTAGTGCCCTATGTTGCCTGGGATATACGTAGGCTCAGTCCTGACCTTAACCAGGACCACCAGTAAGAAATTACACGAATGGATGTATGGATGGACAAATCAGATTACTGTAAAAGATAATGCTTATGAGAATTATCAGTCACACAGCTTGTAGAGAAGTAGCCAAATGTTTTGCTCCTCAAATGTTAGTGGAACAGATAAGCACCAACAGTGATACCCAATAACACACCGACATCACTCAAATTTTGGAGTAATGCCTCAGTACAAATCAATGCACTGTTAAGGCGATAACAGATCATGCAAAGAGAGGATTATTTTACATAAAACAAAAGAATCAGAAAACGAAATTAAATCAGGGAATTTACTTGGTTTCCTCTGTAATGTTGTATTCAATGTTTATTTTTTAAAAGTTTATTTAAATGACCTCTATGGTGCCAGAAATACCACATAGTACACAATGATTATATTTACAGATTAGTTTAAATTCTCTTGGGCTGACCAAGGACTTCGGAGAATGAAGAAAGCTTGTTTGTAAAGCTACTTTACCAACGAATGTTGTAAATAAAATGCATTACTGATTGCATAATGACCTAATTATATCCATGCATTACCTTTCAGCCCCGTGCCTTTAGCTGGCTTAAACATTACTATTTACATTTCAGACAGAAGATACGTGCATTGTTAATTATGTGCTTCTACAGCAAATCCAGGAAATTAACTTGGCAAAAAGTGAACTGTTACATCCGAGCAATCCAGCGTTGGATTACAATCAATCAATGATTTCATTATATAAATGAATCAGATGAAGGCACTCTACACTTTGGGAAATCGGTAGGGGGCTTCACCGTGCACTTTCGCGCTCTTCACGCGCGTGCGAAATGTCACGGGCAGCTGCGCGCGGCGGCATTGCCCGGAAGTTGGTAGGTGGCTGAGCTACTTGGCCGCTAAAACGGTGCTTCACAGTTCTAATATTACGCTGTCACACCTTGGAAAAAAAAGAGAAAAAAATTAAAATTAACAACACCACAGCATTGCTTGCGGTCTTAAAATGCAACTGAACAGATACCCCAAATGCTTCGTGTCGCAAAGGCTTCAGCGGCAAAGAGATTAATTATGATTCTAAATTATTAGTATAAGCTTCCCTCGCCATTTAGCATGTTTACCAAAGACACGGGTCCTTTTTATTTAATTTCACCCATGGGCATATTGAAATTAAATGATTAAAAAGGGTGTTCAGGAATACACAAAATTCAAAATACATATTTTTTAGAAATATTCTAACACCTATGTACTGTGCATATTTATAGGCCAACATATTATATTATGTGTATAGAACTAAAATGGTAATTTTATAGGAGCTTTTAAGGAGTCCCTATTCTCCAGGAGTAGTATACTACAATTAGAGTGGAGATGAACTCAAGGTGCGGTAGATGTTTAAGCTTCTCAAGTCATTCTATAGTGAAAGGGAAGGTATGAAATCAGGACCTACCCACTGACTAACAGGTTTTGTCACTGGGCCCTGTCAGTCTGTCAGGACCATATTATGTTCAAGTCTGCTAACACACTGAGAGGCTGTGGGTGTACCGTCTGAGGGCCTACCTTTTAACATTAACCAGAGATGTACAATCTCACCAAAGTGTACAAATGAGTTCTGCATTTTGAGTATTCAGTTTTTTCAACGGAGTGCACCTTTCACCTTGACCGCACAAGAATTTTGCAACAACGTGTTTCAGGAGTAAGAACTTCAGGGACTTCAGGGATGGGAACTTGGGCTTCAGGGTCTGAGTGTGTGTTCTGCAGGGCACGGCCTTTGGCTTCAGGGTCTGAAAGTGTGTGTTCTGTGAAGCACAGCCTTGGGCTTCAGGGTCTGAGTGTGTGTTCTGTCAGATGTGCTTATAGGTTTCAGTCAAAACAGAACCTAAATATATCTGACTAGCAACAAGAGACTGAATGTGCTCATCACCTGACTTTGCCCCACAAGTGACATACAGTACATACCCCTTCCTTCAGTGTCCTACACGCAGTTGCTTTAGAGGTACGAGGCAGAGCTTAAGCTGGTGAACTGTAACTTCTGGGTCCTTCCCATTTTCACAATTCTTGACTATGAATCTGGAGAACCTTAGCTGACTATAAAAATGCACACAAGTGTGTGAATGGCTCAAGGTGACCCATATTTGCTGGGATGACCTGTGAGTCAGTGGGCTGGGTGTAAGTGGATCGCGTGGCCCTGAATGAGTGACCTGTCAAGGAGAACCGTCGTTCTGCACCAGCAGCCATTTAATATTGTGAGTGGCAGGTCTGAATATGGTGGCTTTCACACAGAATGGAAGAAGCAAGCAAACTGTTTATACTGGGCTGGAGAAAACACCCCCACAATTCAATAAAGTAAGCCAGTATTAGAGTAAGAATGTTTCTTTTAGTTAGTGAACTGATTGCTGAATAGACCGAATGCCCAAATTCAATGTGAGTGCAGTTCAAGCTTTTGATGGGAGTCCTGATACACAACACAACTACTGACGGCAGACCACGGAAACTTTGGATTAATTCCAAAACAACCATAGTGTGATCAGAGTGATCAAATAGCAGCCACACCATCTCTGTGCTCACTTTTCTCACAAACGTCACTTTTCTTTTTCACAAGGTAAAATAATCATCCCCATAGCAAATTTCCGTTTTTCACGGCTACACATCTAGGGTAATTGTGCACTGAGTCACAGATAAGTCATGGAGAGGAGCACTTGTGTACTGGCATTTCCGAAAAGAAGCACGCAAAAGAGAGATGGAAAGATAGAGTGTGAGACAGAGAGCAGGAAAGAGACAGACAGAGACAGAAATTTAAAGAGACCAAAACTGGCACAGAGAGACAGAGATTTAAAGAAAGACAGAGACAGAGCAGCAGAGAGATAAAGATAAATGGAGAGAGAGACAGTCAGGGAGAGGGAGACAGGGAGAGAAAGAGATAGAATGAAAGAGACATATATAGGACGGGGGGTGTGTTCATTCTCTAGCCCCCTGAGCCATTCTTCTGCAGTAAGTGGGTCTGTTCACTGAGCTGCCTGGCTCATTATGAAGCAACAGCGCTGGGAGGCTGTCGTGCAAATACGTGCTTTAAATGAATCGGGACACGTTCTGATGACCACATGGAAAGTGGGAAGCTTCCCATGTTTTTTTCACAATGTACAACAGGGCATGTGGAGGCATAATTAAATCAACCTGTTAAGTGCACTTACCATCACAAGTGGTTAAACAACTAATCAATTATATTCATTTAGTTAACAATCCTCTCTGCTGGCCAGTTATTGCCCCGAATAAATATATTAACAAATACATATTTCAAAGCAGTAATTATTAGTTAATGAGGTCATATGTGAGGAGACTCCAACATACTATATTAGTCATAAACATCTATTACAAATTGACAGGATAATGTCTGGACCCCACCTGAGCCTGCATCTGGAAGGTCGCTGGTTTGAATCCTGCTGCTGCCAGAATGACTATAACACATTTGAATCCTTGGGCAAGGCTCTTAACTCCATAATCTGCTCCAGAGGTACTCGATAAATGGCCGGCCCTATACTTTGACCACAAGTCTTACTCTCAAATGTATCCATGTGTCTCATTAGAGAGCAAGATAGGATAAGAGAAAATTAAAGAATTCCTAGACACTTGGACAAATGGCGAATGAAGTATGATTTCATTTCTCTACCTATGAATGTCACTGTAACAGACAGGTGTGTATGTGCCTACTGCTCAGAAATAGAACTGAATCATCATCCAATGGAAATCGCCTGGCATTATGTTTGTAATGCATTTCTTCCTCAAACTGAATCTGAACTGAGCAATAGTTTGCCCTCCATAATTTAAAGAATTATGTTATGAATAGCTGAGATTTCCCCTGTTCTTTGCTGGGAAATATCATCAAAGTCAACAGTCCAAAAGGGCAGTTAAAGTCCATTCTGTTGACAAAACACCATAGTTGTTAACTCATGTGACCAACATCCAACCAATCAGCCAATCAAAAATGATTAAATAAAATCCATCTACCCATTCATCCTTCCATCTTCTAACCACTTTTCCTGGTCAGGATCCCAGGGAGGTGGCTTGGACACTAATCTCAGGCAGCATAGGGCAGAAGGCTGGGGTACACCCTGGATGGGATGCCAGTCTATCACAGGGCAGAGGGCTGAGGTACACCCTGGATAGGATGCCAGTCCATTGCGGGGCACCAGGCTGGGGTACACAATGGATGGGATTCCAGTCTATCACAGGGCAGAGGGCTGAGGTACACCCTGGAGAGGATGCCAGTCCATTGCGGGGCACCAGGCTGGGGTACACAATGGATGGGATTCCAGTCTATCACAGGACAGAGGGCTGGGCTATATTCTCTGGATGGGATGCCAGTCCCTTTCAGGGCATTAAGTAAAATCATACATTTAACTATATCTAGCCATCTTCTTTAGCTGCTTATCCGTAACGGTCACAGGGAAGCTGGAGCCAATCCCAGCCAACTTTGGGCAAAATGTGGGGTACACCCTGGGCAGGTTGCCAATCCACTGCAGGGCCAACACAAAGATGAACACCCATACACACACAGAGTCACACCTATGGGCAATTTAGAGTAGCCAATTGACCTATCCCACATGTCTTTAGAATGTGGGAGGAAACCCACACAGGCACAGAGAGAATATGTAAACTCTGTACAGAAAGGCCCCTGTCAGCAGTGAGGACCAAACCCAGAACCTTCTCACTGTGAAGCAGATGCGCTAACCCCTCAGCCACCATGCTGCCCTTTCACTATATCCATCCACTTGAATGGTAAGAGTATATGTGCAGTTTTTGCTAACCAGAAGCACAAAATTAGCATTCCAACAGGTGACTTTGATATGAAAGACTTGTGTGTGTCTGTTTGTTCACACGCTCTCCCATTCAAAGGGGCCGCGTTTCACCATCAAGACATGAACATGTTTCCATTAAGCAATTGAATGTCTTTCGTGGTCGTGAGGCTGCTGCTTGGGAAAACACCCTGGAACACACCTCTGATAGAGTGGAGAGTTCATGGTGGGCGTGAAGGCAACCGAGGAAATCGAAACAGTCAGAGAAAATGAAACCTAACCTGTAACAGGGGCCTGCTAATGAGCGGCAGACTGGAGGACAGCCATTCCGAACTTTTTGTGATGAACGGCTGCCAGGAAAGGCTTCGCTGTTCGGCTGAAGCTTTCTCTGCTAAACCAGTCTGCTGTAGAGTGCAGTCCACCGTCCAGGAAGCTCATCTGACCTAACTGGAAGTTGGGTATTGATGTAATCCCACTGCCTTCACTCTAATTTATTTGTGTGTGAGAGAAGCCTGTATACCAGTGAAGGAGCTTTGTGAAAGTATGAAAAAAGCAGAAAGGTCTTGATGATCTGGACAACCAAAATGACGGACAGTCCATTCTGACTCGCAGTCCAGCTTGTGACAGCTTTAGTAGAAGTCATCTGCGGTTCTGAAGGATTTTTCTGCTAAGTGTGCACATCGTGCTAAGGACTGCATGTGCTAATATTTCACAGAATGGCCTCCTCGTCTCTAGAGAAGACCATGAACGAGCATGAGCAGTGAGGGCACTGTTCACACCACCGAGTAAGACAAACAGTCCCTCAGAGCTTAGAGACACACCTCGCCATGACCTCCAGAGCAGGGCAACCCCACCCTCTTTGCCAGGTCACACCTCCATGTCCAGCCTGTTCCCAGCATCATACTGCCAGCATCCAAGCCAACTGATTAGGATCACCAACGCCCTCACTGGGACACAGGCGCTAAACAAAGCCCTGATGTCAATGACTGTGATCTGTGTAATCTGATGGGGCTTTAAGAATTAAGGGGCATTCTGAATCTGAATGTTACTGCTTCAGCTACTATGAATAATAATAATAATAATAATAATAATAATAATAATAACAATGCTAATAGTAATCCCATTCATGTTGTACCACAGCCTGGTATGCTGTACTGCCTGGGATGAGCTACAGGCCCTTCTAAACAAGTAAATGGTTAGATGGACGGATGGATGGATAACACCACTCCTCATGCAGATGGTAGAATTTGAGGTGACAACACCAAGCCAAATTCTCGGCTAAGCATTTGGTTCAGCATGACAGCGTGTAGTTCTGTGGATTAGGAGTCTGTGCCAGTGGCCAGAAGACAACTGGTTAAAATCCTACAACTGGCAGAGTGAGCAAGGCCCTTAACCCCATAACTGCTGCAGGAATGCCAGATGAATGGCTGACCCCAAGCATTACTCTGACCTGTGAGTGTTTGGCACTTAGTAAGAAAGATGAGACTCAGTAAAAAACTCACATGTGCTTGTGAGGTAGCCAATAAAGTTTCATTTCAACTGGAACTCATTGTTACCATTTCTAATCTCTTCATTCTATCCTACAACTCTGTTTTAAATATTAGTGTGATCACATCTCACCCCACCATATGAACGTTATTACTTTTTAACTGGACTAGACATAACAATGTCTTCGAAATCATGGTCACTAGTGGGAAAAGCAATGATAGGTTTATAGCTTTATTTCATATAATACGGCACTCCTCTGATCTGATCTCTCTTTTCATTTTATTCCCATCCATTCTCTGTCTGTTATTCAACCCTCAAAACCGTAGGGATTTCTGAGGGAGTCGGAAAATAAAATATGTTTATTATAGAATTCTTATGTGCATAACTGAAGGATTTTACACTACGTTCCCAGCATTACTTAGAACTGCTGACGATGGGTTCACATGAAATACATTACATCTCAGACTATAACATAATCTTGCCGGAAAGTCCGTTGGTGTAAACTGATGTGAGAAAGTCAAGCTGGACGGTCACTCAACAAATGAACACACCTGAAAGTATTTCTGGCCAAACACTTTGCCGCACATGTGATTCCAGAAGTAACAAAACAAAGGAGCATGTTGTACCCCTGAGCATTCTCACGAAATTCACCAGATAGGGTGGTAACATTTTTTTCCTTCCTGTTTTTACCACACCAATGAGCCGGTGTGGGTTTTTTCAGAATCGGAAAAGGCGACTTGCCGGCCTCAGTGTTGGCATGGCTCCCATAAACTTCACACCCACCAGTAAGTAAGTGAACGCAGGCGAGAGCAAAGACAGGCAGACAAGAAAGGCTCGCTTTGCTGGAAAACACAAACAGACACACGCGAGCAACAAGACGGCCTCTGCATCACCAGGTCCTCCTTGCCATTACTGAGTAATGAAACTTAACTCTGGCGTGTTGGAGAAATGCCTCCATTGCTGTTTGACCTTATATATCAACATAAAAAAAAGGACTCACCCAAACTTAGACAAACAGAATTAACCACTGTAGGTGGTAAGTCACAAGAAAAAATCACCAAAAAAATTTCCATCCTAATAAATGAAATGGCTCAGTTCTCTGACTGCCACCCCTGAAGGCATACCCTAAAAAAACACTGGGTGCGTTGGTGCATTAATTTTCTATACCCTGCCCCCCCCCCCCCCCCAGTGTGAATTCCTTGGAGCACAATGAGCACTGTGTTATTAGACTCATCCAAGGCCTTTGGCAGACTGCAAAGCAAGGCGACATCATCTCCCTGCTCACTGATGCGCTGCGGAGCCTGAGGTAGCTGGCAGCCAACGGCGAAGCGACTCGAGACGTGCTCCGTCGATCTAAGACGGATTCGGCGTTGAGGGACCTCAGAACGAGCTCCAACAATGAGCTCTGGTCTCTTCGGGATGCCTTTTTATCTCCCCTCTTTAGCTCTGTCTGCCAAACCTTTAAAAAGAGAAGTTTATAAGATTCCAGCTTTGCCGCTACAACCCAAGGATATACCCATCTCATCATAGTTTTCATGTCAGAAGTACGAAGCCCCAAACTGTCTACAACAGCGTACATTATGGAAGGAATTGTATTACTGTTTCATTCTGTTTCATTCAACTGAAACCTGAATATCCCTGTTAGCTCTGTATTTAGAACAGAAATGTTTTTACATCTGTTTTTTTGGTCAGTCCTTTCAAAGGCCTGGATGATGTCATGTTTATTCTGTGTAAAGTGCAGAGGTTTGGTTCTTGACTTATGTTGTTAAAAATTTGACTTACACTGGTCTCATGTCTGCACTAATATGTCAAGCCGAATTTCTTGTACATGCATATGTACTAAGCCTGATTCTGAAGGCCATGATACAAAGGACAGTCTCTGATATGCGTTCCCTGGTCACCATAGTTGGACCTTAGGATCATCAGCAGAGCAGCAGACCTACAAGAGAAGACAATGACCAGTCAGAGACAAAACCAAACCCCACCGATATCCACAGTCGGAACTCTGAAGGGGTTGCAGGTGCGAGACGAAGACCCCTGAAGTCGAGCTGAAAACTGCTTTCAGGCAAGTCTGAAAAGCCATCAAATTCATGGTTTCAGATTTATTTTAAAATCGTGCACCTGTTTTTAACATTAACAGAGCTGGTTTCCGCCATAGCCAATGAAGAAGGCTGAAGGAAGACTGACAGAATGTATAAATAGGCTCCTGTTGAATTTCAGCTGTAAAGCGAAGAATTCCTCCCTGTTATTTACATGTTATAGTAAAACATGCTCATGTTTACTTTAGACAGTGGCCCAACATGTGGACTTTGCTATTCCCTGTTTCTGTAAAGCAAATCCAAAACTGTCACTGAGATTGTAATCCATTAATTTACCCCAATTCATCTATATGAACACATTTATTGAAAAACAATTATTTGATATTGTTATGTAATAAACTACCTTTAGATTGTTGGCACATATGTTCCATATAACCGTGTGACCCTGACCAGAATGAAATATGAATTACTGTATGTAGATGCACAACGTATATAAAGGATACATAATCTATAGAACCGGAAAAAGTACCCACAGATGTATCAAATGTGTTTGTACTGTCAAGAACGTGTGTATTCAAAATGAGAAAATACTGCCTTCGTCCTCCTTTAAGTTAACTGAAGATATTGCATATAACCTTGTAAATTGTGTAGATTGTAGTATTTATAAAAATCTGATACTGGCAAGTGGAATTTGCTGACAAAACACGCCTAGCAGAAGCGTAGAAGAAAAGACAATTAGTTGGCATGAAACTGCAAAGCTTGATACTAATGGAGAATTTACAATGTGCTTCCAACTGGTAAAATTGTTTAATCAACTGGAGGTGAATTGAAAAGCATAAATTTTAAACAGCAAATTCTGCTGACTGTGTCACTTAACTTTATATATGAAGTCATTTTCTCACACCTAGCAAAATTTAGTTATCTGGAATAATGTCATATTTTTGAAATACGATTCTAGCATAGAGAAAAGTTACCAGTCCTAAAGACATTCTTCCGAAATAATGCAATATTTGTTGTTGACTATTACAGTGTAATAAAATTAAATGTAAAATGTTCTTTCATAAAATGTCACGTGGATACATGTGTCTGATGAATTTTAACACCGTGTGTACCACCTACACCATGAATTATGTCTTTCAGATTAAGGTTACCAGAAATGGCACAGAGAAAAAATATAACAATAAAAATACATCTTTTATATTTTATATTATAATGGTACACAGCACCATGTCACAAGATTCACAATGAATAGGAAACATGATTTAGTTTGATGAGCATTTCACAGGCTGTTATCCAGCAGTCCAAAGATGTAACACCGATATCGTTTCGAAATCTGACAACATCCTTGATGACATACATTACGTCATCGTTTATGTATGTACAGCACATCCAAAAACATTTTAAATGTTTAAATGATAACAAACGGTAATGGAGTTATAAGAATTTAAATATTTAAAAGGTAATAAAGTTTCTGAGTTTTAAGGTGTCATTTTTGCAGTTACAGACTTATGAAAAAAAAAAAACCTCTCAACTGCATTGAGAAAATACGTTTGGCTATGAACCATTTAATATGATCGTTTTAATTATTCTCTATTGAAACCCTACAGTTTAAACTGGCACTTTATTATTGCAATATTCTCTGAAATTTCTCTTGGACATAAATAACTTCTATATTTTTCTCCATATGTACATAATAATAGTAATTTGATTGCGCGTTGTTCTGCTCATTATCATTTATTTTTTTTCAGATTCTTCAAAGTTGTCATTTTTTTATCCTGATGTCAGGTAAGACCGGACACTAATGTAAAAGTCTGCTTGTTGTAGGCTTGTTTCACTTTTTTAAATCGATCGACTTTTAATGTCACAAATGTTGCTTGCTACTGCCATCTACTGGTCAATCCCTGAAATCAGGCAAGCTGTGCGCTGCACAGCGCCTCCCTCTTACCTTCTCAGTCTCCGCTAATACTGTCATTTCTGCTCCACATGGTGCACAAAGTGCTTATTTACTGACCACAGGTTCAGTGTGTACTGATGGAGTTCAGATCTGACGATACCTCCGACTTTTGTGCTGTGTGGATGCAGGAAGTCCCTATCAAGAACTTGGAGTAATCACGTTGAACTGCAGGTGGTTAAACAAAAGAAAAGTGTCAGGAGGGCGAGTGGGCGGGGGGGGGTGGACAGAGCGAGAGAGGGGGGGAGGAAGAGAGAGAAAGCGCGAGGGAGAGAAAGAGGGGGAGAGAGGGAGGGAGAGAGAGGGAGGAAGAGAGAGAGAGCGGGAGGG
>JAACJT020000064.1:11006966-11022673 GCA_009936485.2 Gymnarchus niloticus | reverse complement strand
GAGAGAGAGGGAGGAAGAGAGAGAGAGCGCGAGGGAGAGAAAGAGGGGGAGAGAGGGAGAGAGAGAGAGGGAGGAAGAGAGAGAGAGCGCGAGGGAGAGAAAGAGGGGGAGAGAGGGAGAGAGAGAGAGGGAGGAAGTGAGAGAGAGCGCGAGGGAGAGAGGGAGGGAGAGAGAGAGGGGGAGAGAGAGCGCGAGGGAGAGAGAGAGAGGGAGAGAGAGCAAAACCTTTTACCGTTTTCCACCCCGTCATTTCAGACTATACTTAATCTCAAATTCATTTCCGTGGATGATTAACGTACGTTTTGTATATCATATACATAAATATACAGTTAAGTGATAAAATGATATATGGTTTCACTTAGCAGTATCCTGTATTTTTGCCACTGTGGCTGATTGCATTGCTGATTGAGCATCCTGCACAGCAGCATCCATTAGTTCGATTTCTAGAGTTACTGAGCAGAAGGAAGTTGGAGCTGGGTGCGGACGGCCGGCTCCATATTACAAAGCTGTCATTGATGCCTGCGGACAGAGCGCTCATTATTGAAGTCCACCGAGGCACAGCCCGTCAGCAATACATGCCAAACCTGCAGGACGGATTAGCTTTCAGTTCGTGCTTTTGGATCTTTCTTTATCATACTTCACTAGTGACGATGATAGTCATAATAATTCTATTAATAATTCAACGTGTGGATGCATATGACTGAACTCCTTCCTGTGACTTTGTGCGCAGGTCTATGGTTTAATCTTTTGTTGCCTTATCTTTTCTTCACTCTGATCTCCAGTAAAGCTGCCCATTGTCAGCTCATGCATTTTACAACTTTTACAAACACTGCCTGAAGAAAAATAAAATGAGATTATATTTATTTATCGATGTATTGCAATAACACCACCAGGCTGCATGCAGCTGGCGCTCACGTCATGGTATAAACGTGTTATTGATTGTGGCGAGCTTTCAGGAAATGGTCTGATCTTGCTTTTCTCAAATGAGAGCAGCCCCCAGAAAGCAGTCAGCTATGACTTCTGAGGAAGAGAGCGAGAAGAAAACAGCCATCACATGACAAAGGGCTCCTGTTACACCGGGCTGATATGGCTGTGTCCCTGAAAGCCTGAATAAAAGGCCGTCACACTCATGGGATTTGGATGGAACCTTCAGTATCCAGTTGCCTTCGTTGCTTTGGTTTCCTGGCCAGCTTAAATCCAGAGTCAGCTCAGGGAGAGTGATCCTAACAGCTAATCTCGCTGTTTGCTGTCATCGTCCCAGTGGGTCACTAAACTTGAACGTTTAATTTCTAAGTATAATAATTGGACTAAATCAGATACGTGTTTACACATTTTAAGTATGTCTGCAGAAAATATACTGTGAAAAAAATATATGAATGAGCGCCGTTTATATTGCAGCAAACTGCAATACAAACACAGTTGTTTTTAAAATTATAAAATAAGAGATAACGAAACAAATATGACTTTACAGGACATGTATTGCATAAGAGAGGACTATAATCAGTTTCAAAAGGAGCAATAATTGAACACGGCTAGTCCGCAAAAAATGTTTACAATTCGCCTCTTTTGGCCCAAATTTTTAGGCATACTGTATGTTGGGAAATAAGACTTAATACTGTATGTTGGGAAATAAAGCTTTACACTGTATGTTGGGAAATAAGGCTTAATACGGTGTGTAGGGAAATAAGGCTTTATACTGTATGTCGGGAAATAAGGCTTTATACTGTATGTCGGGAAATAATGCTTAATATGATGTGTAGGGAAATAAGGCTTTATACTGTATGTTGGGAAATAAGGCTTAATACTGTGTGTAGGGAAATAAGGCTTTATACTGTATGTAGCTGGGCACCGTACAGTAAAACCGAACACTCCTGCCGCCATCTAGTGGATAACAGGAGCTGCTACGCTTTAGAACTCACACCCATTTTCCCTTAGCGTATAAATAGTTTGAACCTATTGTCAGATAATTTGTATTATAAACTGTCATTGAATTTAATTTAAAATGAAATATTATTGTAATACATAATCGATTAAGAAAAATCAACAACAAACTGTAAATCTTCAAACCGGAACCGGTTTCCAGTTTATAGGCATACACATCCAACTTCTAACCGCCTATCCGGTTCAAGGAATGCGGGGGACCGGAGCTTATTTCAGGGACAGAGGAGACCAAAGGACATCGGCACACGACAATCTAGAGACATGTGTTTTGCTTAACCACGTCTTTGGACTGGGGGAGGAAACCCACGTGTCTTGGGATAAATCTGCAAACTGCACACACACAGAACTGGTGGGATTCGAACACACTACAGCAGAGGTGTTTTAACAGTAACGAACCGCCCCACGCTTGTCTACACTTTCACATTTATATTTACGATCAAGTAGCTGAAATTCAGCGACATCGAAGCGTGTTTTTTTTTTTTTCTTTTCCCCAAAATAATAAAATAAATGCAATTCTGTGTAAACGGAATATTTGTAATCAGCCTCGATTCTAGATGGGTGAACATGTACTGTATGTATTCGGTACGGTTGTGAATCGCTGATCATGTAACCTATTTGGGGGCAAGAGCGAATCTAGTGGGGCAGCGCTGCCACCCCGGTGCTTCCGAGCGGCTCTGATGTCATCCGTCCCGCAAGACCCTAGTGTGTGTGTGTGTGTGTGTGCTCGGTCCTAAACCAGCGTTTTGCTACAGTGTTGCACCGCCTCGACCTGCCCTCAGCTGGCCGATTTCCTTGTTCCCGTCGGCCACACTACGATCACCTCCCAAATGCTACGGGCTGCGTGCAATGGCTTTCATAAAGAAGAAAGAGCGTCGACCCAGAGAAAGGTAAGCATGCATGCATGCTTTATGTGATCATGGAGGCAGGGGTCTGCCCCACCTGAACACTCTTCTCATGTTATCGTCATTCTTTCTGCCCTGCTGCTGGGCTTCCTCGTTGCACACTCCAGTCGCCCGGATCTGGAGCTCCGCGTCAGGCCGATCGCCTTCCGTCGTTAGAAATGTTCCTGTGCGTTTCGGGCCGCTTCGATTAAAAAACATTAAAATTTCACTGATGGATTCCCGAAACACTAAAGCGGTGGTGTTGCTCTTCATCAATTCCCCTAAACGACACGCGCGCTGCGCTTCTTCCTCCTCTGCTGTCACCACCATCATCATCCTCACCCTACGTTTTGCATTTAGTGAAGTAGCTCATTTTTCCAGTTGTGTGTTATGACATTGAGGTAAATGGAGCCTTGTTTTCCACGCCGTTTTTATTTCGGAGACCAACTCGTAGAGTTCAAAGGCACACTGTGCTGTCGTTTTATTCGTGGTTAATCTGCCGGTGTTGACTCCTGTCGGCGGGACGCTTTGGTTCCGGGAACCCGACGCAGGCTGTCCGAGGCCAGGCCGCCATGAGATGCCGTGTCTCGCTGTTTGCTCCGGGGAACCCGGGCCGGTGATATTACGACGCTGAATCAGAGCCACGGTGAACTCGGAAGCCTCCTCGTTATCAGCCTGTTTTTCCCGCCCGTCGTGTCACAGTGTAGGCTGAGAACGACGGTCACGCAATGCCGATGCGCGCTTTGTCAAGTTACATATTCGACGTGTAAAATCATGTAGTTCACAGACAAAAACTGGGCACTAGGACGTCATCCTGCAGTAATGTATTTTCTGTGTATTTTGGCTGCCTGCACACCTTTAAAAGGCTGAATGTCAATGACGAGTGAGTCCCCCAAGTGTGGCCCTGTAAGAAGATACGTCATATTCGAAATGCTAGTGATGATGGGCAGGCTGAAGATTTGCAGAGCCTGCCGGCATTTCATTCATTTCCTTTGACTCTAGAGCCGAGTTTCTGGAGTTTTCAACTGCTGTGGTGCACTACACCTTACAGCAAGTATGAACAAAGAATATATCCCTGAAAAGTGAAAATAAAATGTAACAGTGAAGAGTACAACTTTTTCCAGATAGGCGTCTCAATTCTAACTTGTAAAAGTAAGCATTCTGTCCACAGCTGAGTTGCCTGGTGTCTCAGTGGGTAGTCTGCACACTCTGACTGCTATCCTGTCCAGGATGGTAGTCTGCACACTCTGACTGCTATCCTGTCCAGGACATCCCACTGTTTTGTCCCTTACATGGCCGTGGTGACCCAGACCAGGCTAAGTTTAGAACATAGATGGATGTCCAAAATGCTTAGCACACTGAAACAAGACAGAGTTGGAAAGCTAGCATTTATCTGATTGTTTTTTTTTGTACTTTTGTGTAAACATGGTTTGTTGATTCTCCGTGTATAATAATTAGAGATCGATTCAGTTATGTATTGCGATTCTTTTGTGCGGCTATTCGTATATTGCTACACTGACTCCGAAATCGATTCTTTATTAATTTCGAATTTATGTTTGAATTGGAGGTGGAAGAACGTCGCCATTCCTCTATGATCCTCTCTAATAGCTAAATATTTATTGAATCACGATACTTGCAGAATCATAATACAAATCGAACTGGCACCTAGGTATCGTGATAATATCGTATGGGGAGGTCAGTAGTGATTTCAATCCCTAATAATGTGTTTCTTATCCAGGTTTTCTCTGTTGTTACTTGACCTTGAGGAGTATTATTTTGAACAGCACACTGCATACAATGTGATGAACCACAGCACCAACCAGAAAAGGTAGAGTGGACAAATCTGACGGCACGTTCTGGCCCATTTTGCTTCCTCAGTATATGTCCATGGAAAGGGCTCTTGTGGTCTCAGTAATGGAGGATCCTGTCTCTCCTAATGCAAGCTGAAACAGATGTACATGTCTAAGATAGCAGAATTTTATCAGTGTAGAGCAGGGGTGTCAAACTCTGGTCTTGGGGGCCCACTGTGGGTGCAGGTTTTCGCTCCAGCCAATTCCTGCTTTTTCGTGAACCCCCATCATTTAATCATGCCCCTATTTCCATCATTTTATATTTACTGTCAAAAACAGACCTAAAAGAGAGCTTGACTCTCCAGAGTTTGTCAAAGGATATTAAGTTAGTTCAGTAAAAAAGGTTTTACCTGCAGTTTCTTTGTGGTCTGTGTCAATTGCTAATTATCACAGTGGTGGACACACCATAGGTCATGGCTGCTCATTAGGCCCTAAACAGCACCAGTGACCTAATTTGTGTTTCCACTGCTATGATAATTAGCAACAAATAAAAAAATGAGTGATATTAAGAAGCAACATCTTACCCTGTAAAAAAAATCTTTTTAAAGATAACTAAACCCTGCTGAGAATATGCTGATTGACACAGTAAATATGGAATGATGGAGGGCATGATTACATGAGATAGGGGTTCACGTAGAAGCAGGAATTGGCTGGAACAAAAACCTGCACCCACAGCGGCTCCCAGGACAGGAGTTTAACACCCCTGCTCTAGAGTATTTACCTTAACTATTGTAAGCTGCTTTTGTTCTGTTGTTAAACAGTGACATAAACGTGGCCTAAACAGCATCTTGCTGCTTGTCACACCTGCAGCCTGTAACTCTCCTAACCGTGACTGGCTTGTGCATACCAAGCTGTCACCTACCTTGAACAAACTTGGTATATAGAAACTGCTGTATTAGACTATTATTGTGACATTTCTTGCAGGAAATTTGTCTGCAAAGTGGCTGTTATGCAAAATCTATCAATTTTTTTTGCTGATTTAAATACTGTGTTGCCCAGGAAAATAAGAGGATCACTGAAGATCTGCTCTAAATCCATCATATTTGAACCGGAACCAATTTCTGAACCTATTTTAAAGGTGTGTAGCAGCAAATTTCAAACAAAGAATCATTTTGTTGTTCATATGTTTTGGTTACCAAATAAAATCTCATTGATCCTCAGATACCGCTTAGAGACTGCAAAACGATTGAAGGAGTTGAAGAAAATGACCAGAACCCATTCAATGAGTAAGTGTAGAAATGGATTGTTTTAACTGGACTAAGATAGTGGCTTAATGTAGACTTGAGACATAAAACACGGTCGTGAATGTGTAATGGTCATATACAGGGCCATATCTAGAAGTTCTGGGCCCCCCAAGTATACACAGCTGTGTGGCATATATTCTAGGGGCCCCTTCAACTGTGGGCATCTGGAATCATTGCCAACTTTCACCCCACTGCCTATGGCTCTGGTCCATGTGGTTGTACTGTATAAAACTGTAATCAGTACAGGTAACATCATGAACATGAGGCCACTAATGTATTATTCATTTTACATTTATATATATGTGCAGTTAGAGGCCTTACAGGAAAATAATATATTTTTGTTTTTTCTCCTCACAGAAGCAAGCTGGTTGGACTTGCTGTGGTTTGCAGGCAGGTATGTCGCTTGTAAGTCTAGTCATTTCGGAATAACTCTGAAACATCAAAGTCATCCTACTTACTCGTCTTTCTGAGTTTAATTTTAGCTTCTGGGTGGGTTTGTGTTTTCCATACTTGTTATTCTGTACCAGAATTTATGTTTTTTTACTCTTACTGAGCCGCTGTAGGGTGTGCTTAATATAGCTGGTTTCGTAATGCTGGTCAGTAATTCAGTGTGTTTGCATTTCAAGGTGTATTTTATTAAAGAAAACAACATTGTTGCCCCCTACAGGATTGAGCGGGTGAGAACAGTCTCTCTGTCTCTCTTCTCGTATTTCCAGCACTCTCTGTTCATGTTATTATAATGTCTGGTTACACTAAGATACGTGGATAACGACAGCCTTGTTTCATCACTATTTTCAGCATTATTGCCAGTCAGCTTTTAAGTATTTGGTACCCTTTAAAGACTGCTGATCCTGTTTGCATTGTTTTTTGCACTGTTTTCCTGCCCTGTTTAGGGAGACAACACTTTCTTCTTCCAACTGGACATGCCAGGAAAAACAGAGGACGTTATTCAAACATTGCTTCAGGTGTGCGGCTGATACAGACTGTTTCTATAGCAACACTGAGCATACCCATATAAACTGCGCGAGGGTGGAGTCCTCCCGAAACGGTCTGTGTCTGTCGCACCGATCGGTGACACACCTACATGCCATCTTTTGAGTGACATGGGCCTCTGCCGCTACATTGACAGGCTTCACCTACAATAGGCTGATAGACATCGTCAATATGTTGTGATCTTGTGTAATACCGTGGGCTGGATATCTCGACCTTCTCCCGGAAGGTCCGGGCTTCACTGAAGTCTCTGCTGTTACAGTTGCACAGAGCATCCTGTCTGGACAAACTCGGGGATCAGACCGCAATGGTGAGTCACCGTGCCGACGCTTTATGATGGCTAAAGTGCATAAGAATCTACCGAGAATGAAAGTAGAAAATTTACCAGTCTGCAGTCTGGTCCCCCTGGAATCCCGCTGGTTCATTGGTTGATATCCCGGATAGATGCAGGTTTTATCTAGCAGTGTGACACATCAGTTATATACTCTTTTTTTTTTTTTGTGTTGTACTTCTAGATTGCTGCCAATCTTCAGTCTCGGCTAGCTCGTACGTCGTTCGACAAGAACAGGTAGGCGTGAATACGGTACAGAGGTCAGTCACTTCGCTTCTAACACAGCAGTTTGGGTCAGAGGTGCTTTTGTCTTTCAGGTTTTTGTTACTTTCTGAAAATTTGATGCAGCTGCAATCCTTACTGACCGTTTCTGTTACTTGGTTTGAAAAACCATCAGTTTTTACTTCCATGACTGAAAGTAAAAACTAATTTATCAATATAAATCAGTTTAAAAATAAGTAAATTGCGTTGCCTTCAGTTTCCAGAGTGTCTCCGAAAAACCTCACATGGAATGTGAGGCGGAAATGGTGACACCACTGGTGACCAATCCGGGTCATGTCTGTATCACGGACCAGAACCTCTACTTTCAACCTCTCAATGGCTATCCGGTAAGACCCTACCTCCCTCCTTGCCCGCTGTGCTGTTCCGGTACATGGCACTAACAAACGGTGTCAAATCCCTGCTCACCTTCACATTAGATGCCTTTTCAGCAACCGTCAATGGACCAATTTCAGAATGATTGTAGATCATCAAAGTCTTTTTTTTATTTAAACGAATGATCCTGCAGTTTTAATTTGCTCTTTATAATCAGGAGCTATGACGGTGACCACACCGTATGATATCGTGTTGTAGCGAAGGTGTACTCCATGTTAGAAATCATCAGTAAAACAATGGTAGGTAAGAGTGTGATTGGAATGAGAACCTCAGGAATAATATCCTTAAGCGTTCACCGTACCGATGTTTCTCAGACAGCTGAACAGTCAACGTCTTTTGCATTTTGCCCATTAGATTTGGGGAGAGTGAAGGGTTCAATGCTGGGACTGCTGGACCAGATGTTATCCATCCTTCTGTCCAACCATCTTCTAACTTCTTATCCTGGTCAGGGTCATGTGCATGCCTGGAGACTCTCCCAGGCAGCGTAGGGCACCAGGCTGGGGCGCAACCTGGATGGGATGCTGGTCCATCATTAGACTTAAACACACAGTCATATGCTATGGGCAATTTAGAGACGCCAGTTAACCTACTGGCATGTCTTTGTGCTATGGGATGAACCCGTGAAGCACAGGGAGAACATGCAAACGGCACATATACAGAGCGGAGGGAGGATATAATCTATACAGATTCTCGGTAGATTGTGATTTTGGTTATAACTGTGTTAGGAAGCTTGGGATAGCAGACGGGAAATGAGCTCCATCACGACTAAGTGGAAGTGGCAAACGTGTGTAGTTTAAAATTAGGGTGGTCGCTTGGATCAACAATAGCATGTGACACTTAGTGTCGAGTCAGCCTGAGCAGCTGACATGTCACAGACAGTCTGGTTGCTGCTGGCGACCTCCCGTGTGTTTGGTGTTCTAGATTGTTCTGGCCAAGGAATGAATGGATTTATAAGTGTATGTGTTTGCTGAATATTTACCATGGGATTGCCAGTTTGGAAAATAAATGTATTGGCCCAGCCATATTTGGTACGTTATTGTTTATGAAACGGCTTCTAAAGGCAAGAAATCCACTGAGCACGGTTTACTGTGGGAGAGGTAATGTTACTCCCTAAAGAAGTTAAACTTTCTGCCATGAGACGTTTGCAGGTCTGTTGTGATGTGTACTTGATGTATCGAAGCAGGTTAGCCATCGTTTCCATAAGCTAAGCCCTAGATAATAGGTGTGTTTTAAATAAAGTTTATACATTCAAAGTGGGATTTACATCTTCCACATATGTTGCCATTAGAAGATAAGGCAAGTTGGTTTCTGACTTGTTAGAAACCACAGTAACACGATGATGGTCTGTTAGACACTAGTTTTCATGGTGAGTATGGTGGATGAGAGCCATTTCGTCAGGCTTAAGCCAGAGTTCAGTAAGTCTCAAAATATTACAATGGCTCTCTGATTCCATTCTTCACCAGAGCTGACTTAATATTTGTTTTTCTTTATTGTGCATCGTTAATTTGGGGCTTTATATACAGACTTGAGAGACCAATGCGTCTGTAATGTGTATACTATAACGTAAAGTTATGTGCAGAGGACTTTCAGGACAGTGGAATCGAATGACCCAATAATTATGAAACAAGCGTGTTGGTTTTTTTCCCTCCAGTAAACAGCGTGGCACACATACATGATGCTCTGTTTGAAACACAGGAGCAGGTGGTGCAGATCATGCTGTACAGCGTGAGGAGAATCTACAAGAGAAGACACGGACTGAGACCCCTGGTGAGTCCCGGCCAAACGCAGCAGAGTCAGCGCCTTTCGTTTGCCAGGATAGCTTCACTTTACAGTCAAAGCACCTCATTACCTGGGAGAACAGCAGCCAATTTAACTTTACAGGTCTAGTCCTGTGACCGCCAGTCTGACTGTTAGCCCCCCACTGTGTCAGTGGACCTTGTGTAGAAGTATTAACTACAGATCCCAGTGTCTCATAGTTCATCTCAGTGTTATTTATATAGCGCCTTTAACAAGGAGCATAGCCACAAAGCACGTTACAGAACTCTGGGCCCGAAGTCCCTAGAAAGTTAGCCGAGGACAACAGTGACAATGGAAAAACTCCCCCAGGATGAAGAAAGCTTGGGAGGAAGCAGACTCAAGGGGGAGGCCCATCCTCCTCTGGCTGGCACTGGGGAGGACCAGTTAACATAATGTATTGCAAACTAAATCCATGTACACAGTGGAGTAGTTTATGTAGGCGAGTGCATATTGGAGTAGATGGGCAGGGCAGGTAGCCGCTTCGTGTTAACACGCTCCGGCACTGCAGTCATTTCTGTCATGAGTAGTAGAGCCTGGTGGTGTACATGAGCAGATGGCGTTAACCCAAAAAAAAAAAGCTCTAAAACAAATGCATTATTTTTCTAGAACTTAAAAGGCTGGCAGCAGCCCAACTCTAGAAAAATGTATCATTTGCAGTCATGTTAAATGTGCGATTCTCATTATCCTTTTCATATTCTTTCCATTAGGGACTCGAAGTGTTCTGTACAGAAAACGACCTCTGCTCTGACATCTACTTGAAGTTTTACAACACCAAGGACAGGGATGAACTCTACTATTACATCGCTACTTTCTTGGGTCAGTGTTTGAAGCTTGTTTTTTGCTCGTGATGTTTGATCTTTAAGGACAAGTAAAAGATCTCTACAGCCACGTTAGAAAACGTTTTTTTTAAATGTTTGCAGTTTACATGAGGACATCCCAGTCGTGATCGTCGAGGCTTTTGGCCTGTCCAAGTCTTTCCAGCCGTAGTGGGAAACATTAATGGTGTCAGAAGTGTTGTTTAGGCTCTCGAGGGCTCGGATAAACGAGGGTCACCTGTACCCCAGCCTGTGAGGAGTAGGACTACACATCTCTGCAGGAGACCTAGCTTGTGGTTACCACAGCACTGAAGTAAACTTCCAGAGCAGTTTGGCTAGATTGATACTGCCCCCATGCCTTTATAATATTAATGAGAGATGTCTTGTAGCTTGTTGCATTTGTTTTTGCTTCAGTACGTGACATAGATTCAAAAGACTATATTTCCTGTTGGTACATATACTTCAGAATTCTTGTCCTTGCATTGTCAAAAACCTGCATACCTGTGTGTGTGACTGGCAATTGTCACATCCCATTCCAGAACCCCCCTATGGGGTGTACCACGCCTCCTTCGGGAACCCCCCTATGTAGAACCCTGTAGACAGTGGTGGCCATTAACCCTCTGAAGAGGTCTTGATCACTTTAGAATTTCCTTTCCCTTTGTCTTTAAACATACCTACACCTAGTGTGAGACGTGATCACATCTTAGTATTGCACTGACTGTCTTATGGAGGTTGGGAATATTTCAGTATTCTTACAATTTCCTAAGCCAAGCCCAGCTGCTGTGTTATGTGATTGGGTAAGTGATTAGCTCCTCCCTCTGTCTGTCCTTCCCCCAGAAAACCACATGGCGGAGCAGACGGCTGAGAGCTACATGTTACAGTGGCAGAGGGGTCACATCAGTAACTACCAGTACCTGCTGCACCTGAACAACCTGGCTGACCGGAGCTGCAATGACCTGTCGCAGTACCCCGTCTTTCCCTGGCTCATAGCCGACTACAGCAGCGCCGAGTTAGGTTGGTGTTTCGAGGCGAGGGCTGAGGATCGAGAGCGTCACGTGGTTATCATCCCTTCAGGCATCCTGAGTAGAATGAGTCATTCCAATGCGTGCAGTCTGATCAAGCTGAACTTCTCTCTCTCTCTCCCAAGACTTGAGGAACCCAGCGAGTTTCCGTGACCTGAGCAAGCCAGTTGGGGCTCTGAGCAAAGAGAGGCTAGAGCGGCTTCTGGTGAGCGCCCCCTGCTGACAATTTGAGATAGGAGCCCTCATTCTTGTGATCCTCGGGATTAAAGTCTACCGTCTGTTAGACGATGAACTCCTTAAGATAATGACTAAGGCAGTACCAACAACAGATCATGAAGTTCACACTTTTTAATGCCTTGGAATGTACACCTCACCTTCATTTGATTTTTATTTTTTTTTTTTAAAGATCATTTTACTAGCTATAGTCTCTCTATACTGATGGGTCGTGGTTGATAAAAAGCCGAAGGCCTCACGTGTTCCTCTGACGCTTGGCCCACAGGCTCGCTACAGCGACATGCCAGAACCCAAGTTCATGTATGGCAGTCACTACTCCTCTCCCGGCTACGTGCTGTTCTACCTGGTTAGAGTGGGTGTGTCTTCCGGAATATTCAGCTCGCCGCTCAGCCACTGGCAAGTTTTGGAGTGTCGGTCCCTCGTTACCCGCGGATCGCTTTAATCCGCTCTTGTCTGGTTTTGCCCCAGCTCCGGAGTACATGCTGTGTTTGCAGAATGGACGGTACGACCATGCCGACCGCATGTTCAACAGGTAGGTTCAGCCTAAGAGGGATGCAGTCGTCATCGACCGTGGTTTTCTCGGGTAACTTGATTTGACACTGTTCCGGTTTGTGATTGAGAGCTTCTGATTTTTTATTTTTTTTAAAAACAGTATATCCGAAACTTGGAAAAACTGCTTAGAGGGAGCAACCGACTTCAAAGAGGTATGAAATCTGTTCATTTATGGCAGTAGCTAAACGCAGACCGTTCTTTTTTGTGTGAATGCCGTATTTTCTTTCACTGTGGATGTTTATAGGTTTATATTTCATCCTGCGTTGGTTGCAATGTCGCTGCGGCATTGCAGCACAGATGGCGAGATACTGTCAGCACCCTGTAGCTTTAGTCAGTGGCATTGACTCAACTCCTCCGCCAACGTCTTGACTGACCTTATGAGCGACCATCTGTTCCAGCTGATCCCAGAGTTCTACGGCAACGATGCCAGTTTCCTGGAGAACAACTTGAACCTGAACCTGGGGAAGCGACAGGGTGGGCGGATGGTGGGAGATGTTACTGTGCCCCCTTGGGCCTCAGGTGAGTAGGATGATATCATGTGATGTAGTTTAGGACAGGTGGAACTGCACGATAAACTCTGATCCTGATTGACAGTCCCAGACTCACTGTCTGGTCATTTAAATAGGTGATTTAAAAAATATCTCTAAGGATTTAAGCTGCATGGCGTGCACTTCTCACCATCGCCCCCTTGTGGATGAGTTTAATTCCAAGGGAATTTTAATTTTGTGTAAATTTGGACAAACAAGCCAGTTAGCTGAAACTGGAAGATGATGGAAACCCTGTCTGCCTGTTGGTCTGACTCTGCCTGACTCTGTGTCTGTGCCTGACTCCCAATGCCGTGGCAGACACGAGAGACTTCCTTCAGAAATGCCAGCAGGCCCTGGAGAGCCAGTACGTGTCGGAGCACCTGCACGAGTGGATCGACCTGATCTTTGGCTACAAGCAGAAAGGAAGCGAGGCCGTAGCTGCCCACAACGGTACAGGAAGTCTCCCGCGGCTCAGTGCCCACCAGAGGTCCCAAAACCGTGGCCTGATTCTGTTTATATGCTGAGGCATAGCGCTGTGTGTGTGCTGCTTCTCCCTCTAATACCTCACTCCAGCTCTGCTTGGGAATCCTGCTTGAAATTCCTCCCGAATCAACCTCAGGAGATTGTGCCACATACCAATGTAGCTGACGGTGCAAATGAGCAGATAAAAGCAAGGAAGTTAATCTGTCATCCAGAACCGAGAGTCCGCCCTTGCGTACTGAATAAGTATCAGGATAACCTGAAGGACCATCTTCTGTTTTTTTCTTGGTGATATAGACTGGCAGGTAGCCAGGTGGTTAAGCACACAGGCGTATAGCCTGACGGTTAGCAGTACACGACCCAGAGGGGTACTTGACCTTAATTCATCCTGTAAATAAACCGTAAACTGATTGGAGGTGATTGGCTATGCAGGGTGAATCTCATCATACTAGCTGACCCTAAGCCAACCGCACTGCAATCACAAAGTTAAAGGATGGTGAGAGTATGAGGTGAGCCTGGGTCCGAACTGTAACGAGATGCTTGGTTTCCATTTCAGTCTTTCATCCTCTGACGTACGAAGGAGGGATCGACTGTGACAGGTAATGAGGAGATGGGATGAGTGCTGCGATGGCTGGTTTCGGTGCGATCGGTGTTGGGGAGACATTCCGTCCGTTCGCAGCCTTTGATTCTCCAGTGCTTCTTTTGCTTGCTTCCTTCCTCTTCCACGCAGTATCGATGACCCAGACCAGAAGATCGCCATGCTAACACAAATCCTGGAGTTTGGACAGACCCCCAAGCAGCTGTTCACCACGCCGCACCCCCAGAGGATCACACCCAAATTCCAGGGCATGTCTCGGACCTCTAGCCAGAATACCTCGCTCAATGAGCTGTCTCCAGGTATTGGGGGGGTTTCCTATAGCGTGGCATCCCGGGTCTCGTGTAGAGTAGTATCCACTTGTTTAGCTGTCTCGTATGGAACAAATCGTTATACAGTTCAACGCTTAAAGACTTACTGTACTGAAAAGGAATGGATGAGCGTTTCTGTGCACGCACAAAGGAATGAAGAGAATATTGAGAATCACGTTTTATTTTTTATACCACTTATTTACACTTTTATCAGCAAAGTTTGTGGTGATCCGTGTAGGGTTAATTTGAACCCCTACGAATTTAATCTTCAAAGATCATGAGACGTAGTGGCGTGTCCTGCTTATTAATGAAGCATACTTTGTGAATAAGATGGTTATCCCTGACCGCTAACATGACCATTTTGAGGCTCCACAATAAATGTGGCTGTCAGTCTGACTGCTAACAGGCCTGCGATGGCTGCTGCCTGTTTGTCTAACGTTGGTAAAGGTTCACAGTGGCTGTTTTGTGAAATTTCTGTTTGGAGAAAGTGGCTTTTAGTACAATATGAAAACACTGGCTGTCCCGTGTCATTGTCTTTATGAAGCCAGCAAGTTGCAGCTTTTAGGTACGTACGTACGTACATCCATCCACCCATCCATCTTCTAGCTGCTTATTCTTGTCAGGGTCATGGGGGCACCTCAAGCCTGTCCTAGGCAGCAAAGGGCACCCTCGTGGGGTACGCTCTGGACGGGATGCCAATTCATCATACGATGTGTGTACACACACGTTATTGACAGTTTACAGATGCTGAGTAGCTTAACTGCACATCTATGGACTGTAAGAGGAATAGAGAATCCCCCATCTTGGTCCCTGGGCATTGTGGGACAGACTTCGTGCTCACCGTGGTCATGTTATGGAAGATGGATTGGTTCCATTTAGTGTGCAGCATGATGTTTTGGGGCTGTGACTATGGCCTCGTACCTGCAAGGTTGCAGGTTCCAGTCCAGCCCTTGCGATGTTTGTGTTGCAGTTGGCATGTTCTGTCTGTGTTTGTGTTGCAGTTGGCATTTTCTCCCCGTGTTTGTGTTGCAGTTGGCATGTTCTGTCTGTGTTTGTGTACATTTGTACATTTTTCTTGTATTTGTGTGGGTTTTCTCTGAGTACCCTGGCTTCTAAAAACCAAGAAAGTTTGCTGAATTTGTTTCTGTTGCCTCTTGCTTGTAATTGTATGTGCCCGTGTGTCCTCCAATGGACTGGCATCCCTTGCCCTGTCATTCCTGGAATAGGCTTCAAATCTGTCATGAATTTGCATCGTATAAACTGTTATGGAAGATTAATGAATGCTATATGGTTATTTTTTCCCTAAAGTGAGGCTCACAGCATATCCAAGGTTATCCCATTTACTTATGCAGGGCGACTTGTGGAATCTCCAGTTTTATGACTTGCTATGTTTACTGATTGAGAAAACAGGAGTCACTGGAGAAGACGCTAATGTTGGGAAAGGTTGAAGGCAAAAGGAAGAGGGGACGGCAGAAGATGAGAT
>JAACJT020000064.1:10980305-11006866 GCA_009936485.2 Gymnarchus niloticus | reverse complement strand
CGTTTCGTGGAGCTTAGCAGAAGCTAAGAAGAACTTTCACAGATGCCGAAATGATAAAAACTTGTGAGATGGATCCGTTGGAAGAAGTTTTATATAACGATGAAAAAATACAGAAAACGGTCGTAGAGCTGGTGAAACAAGTACCGTTATGGGATAAAAGTGCAGTGAAAAGAGTTGAGGTTTTAGCGGAGGACTGTCTGTCCAGTCTGTTCTCCGATATGAGAGAAAGCAGATTTCGTGTAACTCGCCATCGACTCGTTTTGTGACAGAACCGACATGGAGCAGCTGTGTTCGTGGGATTTTTTGATGGGTGGACTTTCCTGCTTTGTTTACTCCCGATGCATGGGCGCACGACCGGCGAAATATTTTTTAATTAACTGACCCAGTTCTTTTAAAGAAAAGGCTTGGATATGGGAAAGATTGTGTCTGTTGTCAATGATGGAGCTCCGTCCATGGTTGGACAACACAAGGGCCTCTTAAGTAGGCTAACAGCTATTAGCCCATCGCTAATGACATTTCACTGAATCATTCACAAGTCATTGTTGTGCGCCAAATTTTGTGGAAACATGAAGGATACCATGGATACAGGTTTGTAAACTTAATTCGCAATCGCTCCAGTTAACGGCATCGCCTTTAGATAATTACTAAAGACAAGATAATTGCCATAAAGATAGTGACTACTAGAGCATTGCCTAATTAATTGCACCTAATAATGATACAAATGTAATAACCACTGTACAATTCGTATAAAGTAAAATGAGGTTAACACAATGGCCCTTGGCTTTCTGATGTCTGCTGAACCTGGCCCTTGAGGAAATGTAATTGGGGACCACCGTCCTAGGGCATGCTACACCTAATGCTCTTAACATAGTGACTAAAATACTCACGTGTCACCAATTTCATAGAGACCTATGCATGTTACATTTCTCCATGAATGACCTACATATCAGTATTCTTGTCATACTGTGTAACAGAGTATTGGGTACTTTTAAATAATGATGTCTGTCTCTTTAAATACTGGGTTCTTTTAAATAATGATTTCTGTCTCTTTAAATACTGGGTACTTTACATAATGAAACTGTTTTTAAAATATATGCATTGCCTGTGACAGGATGTGACTCTCATTCACATCACTACAGGCATGGGGAGATTACCCCAGAGTGGTCTCCAGAGGGCAGGGCTGAGAAAGCCTGGCGAAGGGTGTCCTCGCTGAGGTTCAAGCCCATGAAGTCACTGAGCTCCGGGTACAACTTGGGGTAGAGACCTGGAAGGCGGTGAAAACCAAAGCTTATAGCAGGTGAGTTTATAGCAGGTGACCTGTTTATAAAGTCACACTAGAACTGCAGACTAACCCTGGTCAGAGGTCACAGTCATATTTCATATTTTCATCATTCCATAATGAGAGATGAGTCACATTGATCAAGGTCATAGTCATACTGTATGTCAGTGCTTTAAATTAACACTACAGATTAACGCCACTCACTCATTGTGGCTGCATTTCAGTGCTTTGGATTAACATCATCGGCTGATGCCAATCAAAGGTCACAGTTGCATTTTTGTACTTTAAATTAGCAGCACAGACTAACGCCGATCACACATTGTGGTTGCATTTCAGTGCTTTAGATTAGCACCATTGACTAATGTCAATCAAAGCTCACAGTCGCATTTCAGTACTTTAAAGTAGTACCGCAGACTGATGGCCTGTAAATTCATGCATTCATTGCAAAACAATAAGATATTCATGTTCAGTGTCCTTTGAATACCTTTATTTAAGCAAGAAAATTGGTCATATCTTTGGTTCATCAAAGTAGCCTCCTCTAGCAGCTACAACAGCAGAGCAAATTCGAGACATTCCCTCAAGGGACATTAAATATTGCTCTGTAAGTTCATGCCAGCACTCCTGGTGCATGGTTTATGGTTATTATGGTTTATTACGTTACAATATTCAGGAATGTTCTTTGGGCTGGAGTTGAACTTTGTGGTTTGCAAAGACGAATGACAACATTTACATATACACTTGGGTGTTTAGAATTTTTTGTGAAAATTAAGTGAGTAACATTGAAAATGTAGAAAATCTTATTGTGTACAAAAACTTTTGATTGGTAGTGTATGTTGTTAATACTTATGTACTGTTGTGATGTGCTATCTGTGTAAGACTGCTCTTCCTGGAATTGGTGACAGTATCCCACCAGGACATCACCATAGCCAGATACACCCAGTGCTTAAACCTAAGCTCGGTCAATGGGTATTGTAGCATCCCTATACCATGTATTCTACGTACAACAAATTCAGCACAGCCAATTTCCAGAGCCAGAAAGGACCAGAGCTTGTACCCTGCGTGATAATGGTCAAAGCCAGCACCACAACCCAGAATGCGTTGCGGTGGACCGAGTCTCCTGTGAGTAATCACACTGGTCGTTTATGGTATCGCTTACCGCTGCCATTCTCCGCGGAGCCCTGACCCGATTCAGATAACGCCGCTACCTTCGTAGTGCTTGATGCGTAGGAGCTCTGAGCCTAAATATAACACGAGCAAAACGGAAACATTTGATAAAACAAAAGTGCTCTTAAAATTGAGATTTCTTTACATCCGCACTTGTGAATGTAACTCACCTGCATAAATTTATCCACCTTCATATCTTCTAAAGATGGATACAGCGACATTGTTGCTGTGGCTCCGTATCGATTACCTGGTCTCACTGTAAAGAATACGCTCTTTAATAATTTACACATATGGGTTTATTGTACCTCCGCCTAACTGAAATGGGATAAAACTCCAGGTCACAATGAGGTTTACGCGACACTAAATAAATGCTTCAAATATTTGTATATATCGTATGGTACTTATTTCTACTGCAAAACAAAACAATATAAAGTATTCCTATGCGGTAAATGTGTTTCTAGGCGTGATCTGACACCCACGGACCATGTTTTCTTATGATAACCGTATATCATATATGGATGATAACGCTGTTATACTTAGAAAAAAAAAATGACAGACCATTAAATAAATTACTCTGAGTTATTTTAACGTGCAAATTCCAATTTCCATCCATTGTATGTGGTTTATAAATGCATATATTAAATGACGCAGTATTCACGGGTTTGATACATATTGATTATCCTCTTTGAACCGATTTTCTCTTAAGAGTTGCAGATTAATTTTCGACACTTCGTGGACGCTTAATTTTTTCCTAACAAATATCAGTATCAATTGATGTAAAATACCAGGCAATTTTCATATTCGCTTAAGATTTCGTGAGCCACCTGCAATACCACATTAGATGTTGTACAAATAGCTACCATGGCAATCACTCACCTTAAAGACGTTAATATGGCTTCAGCGTGTGTATTTGTCGTCACCAAACAGATGGTGCACAGTATCTTATTGTTTCCTATTTAATGGCTGTTATAAATGAAGGCGCAGATATCTTTGTTCGGCTGGCCGCTGCTATGTTGACAATAAGGAGGACGACCTTGTTCTGCTCACATCCATGCGGTATCCTGAGCCCAGCCCGTCACTTTACCTCTCAGAGCGCCCGCTACCTGCTACACTCATATCCACACGGTTTTCATTTGGCTGCCGATGGGTCATCCAATACCTGCAAGATTAAGCTTACATACAGGTCTTTGGAAATTGAGATACATATGTGCACACACATCACGCGAACGCCTCCATGTTCTGTACGAGATATATGATCAGATAATCATCAAATGTCGGTCATGCAATCCGGAGAACTGCCTTTGTGCTAAGTAATACTGCACATTGCAAATGTATTTATTTATTAACGTGTGGCAAGCTATTTTAGCTTTTAATTGACAAAGACGTAATCGACGTAATTCACTTTTTATTAGTAAAATCGCAATGTTCACATGTAAACTGCAATTCAGACTAGTGAAAATGCGGATTTAAAAGCTGTACAATGTAATTTTTGACTACAATAACTGTAGTGATTGGAAACTGCACATATCCAGAGTATGTTTGACTCAAGGTATATAATCAAGTTTGCTGATAATTCAGTGATTGTTAGTCTCCTGCAGGATCATGAATCGATCCAGTCTTGGATAATTTTATCAGGTGGTGTGAAAATTCATACCTGCAACTTAATGTTTCCAAGACAAAAGAGATGCGTATTGACTTTCGTCGGAATCCTCCTGTCAAGACACCAACGTTTAATAGCATAGCCATAGAGATAGTAAGCCAATATAAATATCTGGGTACTCTCTTGGATGACAAATTGACTTGCGATGCTAATACGGATTTTATCTGTAATAAAGCTAACCAGAGATTGTTTTTTTCTGAGAAAATTGAGGTACGTTGATGTTGATAGATGGCTTCTGAAAATGTTTCATTCATCTTTTATTGAGTCAATCAACTTTTTCAGTGATTTGTTGGTTTGGTAAGGTCTATCAAGTTAGGGCCATTCAGAGGGCAAAGGTCATTCTGGAGGCTACTGAGCACCCTCTTTGTGCAGAGTTTTGCCTCCTACCGTCAGGGAGGAGGTATACTTTTTCTCGGAGGACCAGATCAAATAGATACTTGAGATCATTTGTTCCGTCAGTTGTTGGGTTTTTAAACAAGTTGTAGATTTTGGCTATATATTAATAGGACTAAATTATTTTATCATTTTATATTCAACTGTAATTTTAATGACGTTATGTCTTATTGTTTTATTATGGCATGTGTTGGTTGTATTGACTCCTGCCTGCAAACCAAATTGCCCCTTGGGGACAATAAAGCTTAATCAATCAATCAATCAAATCCACAATGCAAACTTTAGATGTTTACAATACAATTGTACAGATCTCGCAATAGTCACAATTCAGTTATAGATATGAGGACCTGGAATTCTTCATCTAGGGTGTCCCCAACCTTGTGCCCTACACTGCTTGGGATAGGCTCCAGTCCCCCTCCCCCCACACCCCCCAGTTTGGAAAATGGATGGATGGACATCTTCAGCAATTAAAAACTAAAACAACTTGCCACACTTGCCTATTTTAAATGCACCCACCTATTAAAGTATATTTTTATTAGATTTATTTTTTTTATTTATATTAGATTTTTTTTTTTATTTAGATTTTTTTTATTAGATTTTTTAGTAAATTTTTACTTCCAACTTACAATAAAGGAGCAAAAATCACTCGAGTCAAGGAACAAATTTTTGATCAATCTTTTTTTTGCTTTAGATAATTAATAGAAAAAATGCTGACTGACACACAGCGATCCACGCATATGGCAAAATTTTAAAACGTCAAGCTAAACATTCCATAACCACAGAAACAGCAAGAAAATAAGCAGCCTGTAAGATTATCTTTATTAGCTAGGCTCATTTCACTTCCAGATAAAGTAAAAACGTCACTTCATCAGTAATAATGAAAAACCGAAGTTCTTGTTGTATGTACTGACACATGTCCAGCAACCACAGTCGCTCTCGCAATGGATTGTTTGCACATCACGTCCTCACACTACTTCATTATTTGACCTTAGTCTCATAATCCTCAAGAAGGACCAGTCACTTTCTATAAAGAGTCAATTCAATGATTCATCTCAGCATTTTTTCTGTGAATGTACTCACACCCTCCTGAGCTGCAATAATACGACAGATTCCTCACAATGTCAATATGAAACTTTCAACTTTATCCAAACCAGGCAAAAGTAATGCAGACCCAGAAGAACATGACCCCAAAAAATACACATTCCAAAACTTTACCCAAAATCCTAAGTAAAAATACCCAGCCACCATGTCATATTACAGTATACAAAATGTAATATTTAGTAGACCATGTTAGGTATTACAAGTTAACGACACTCGGGTTGATGACAGGAGTGCATCAGCTAACATGCAGCTTCCAGATTTGTTGGGGCCCGGCGTCTGAGTCTGTATCTGAGGGAAACATCTTGTTTTGGGGGCAGGACTCCCAGTCCTGCCCTGGTACAGTCAGTGGTCAGCGGGGGCATTTCGGTGTCCGTTAGCTCTATGTCATAGTAGCAGAGAGTCAACGTGAGGAACTGCTTTATCTCGTTTATGGCAAAGAAACGGCCGGGACACTCGCTAACCCCAGAGCCGAACGGCATGAGGAAATGCCTTAGCTTTCTCCCATTCTTATAGAAATCTGTCTTCTTCTGTCCGTTCTCGTCCAGAAATCTGTCAAACTTGAATTCCTGAGGAGGATAATGAGCCGTTAATTTCCGAGCTGGATTGATCTACGTCTGCTGGGGCAGGGGTTGCTAAGGAAGCGAGTTTGTTATTGAAAAGTCAATCACAAATTCATATAGCAGGGACTCAGTACAAATAAAGAAGTCAAGAAATACAAGGTTAACTGAATCATTATTGGATGGTGTGGTGACTCTGCTCACATAATTGGTGTTAGGGATTCATATCCTGCGTCCGCTCAACGTACATTAGGGTTTTCATATTCTTCACAGTGTCACATGAATTTCCACCGAATTTCCCAGTTTCCCCTGTCCACAGTCTGAAGACATGCAGTTAGCCCACTGGGCATCTTTAAATTGGCCATATAGTAAGTGACTGCCTGCATGAATGTGTCCTGCAGTGGAATTGCATCTCATCCAGGATGTAAGCCAGCTTTGTACCCTGTGCTGCTTGGGATAGGCTCCAGACCCTGCGCAATCATGAGCAGTTAGAAGATGGATGGATTGCTGCCTTAGTGTGTCTCAGGTGCTATGCATCCTAGAATAGGCTCCAGACTCACAATGACCCTAGACTGAATAAGCAGTTATAGAACATGGATTAAAATATAGAAATATCTAGATCTAAAAGACATGGGTCACTAAATTGAGTATGCTCACTCTAATTAGGCAATGCAGTCTTAAGCTAATAATTGTATGTGAAAGAGCCATTGGCCCTGAGTGAGTGGGACATACCATGGGATTTTCATAGATCTCTGGATCCATGTGCATCATCTGTGGGAACATGGCGATGTGGTCTCCTTTACGAATGGAAGCCATCTTCCCTGAGTCCAGAGTCAAGGTGAAGTTCTCGCTGGCGACACGGATCATGATCGAAGCGCTGGAAAGCCGTAGGGCCTCCTCTATGATGCTCCCTGGAAGCGGCAAGAAGGCGCGAGACTGAAGGAGTACTGTACACAATCTGCCTCCGTGAGCTATGCCCAGGGTTACCATGATGACCAACCCAGCTGAGCGGCCCTACGGCTGCGTATGAACTCACTCACCCAGTATGGACATGCTGTCCAGCTGCTCTTTAGAAAGGACCACAGATTTGTCCAGATTGCCAGGTGTGTGGCCGGACTCCATCAACATTCTATCTACTTCAGCTTGAGCAGCCCTCAAGGCCTCTGAAGACCTGAAGGAAATGCAGAGAGTTTTAAGAATCACCTTCCAAACTGAATGTAACACTAACTTTAATTCACCTTTTATTTACTGACAAATGTGAAAAACGTAAAGTATGAGCCAGTTGCATTAGAAATCATATGACAAAGTATCAGTTAACCATTAAATTATAAACTTGGCATACATAAAAAGTTGAGATTTTATAAAGCCAATGACCCCTCCCGCACTTGAATACTTGACCCCTAGACACTTAAACATCCAACCATCGAGGTCCCAGGGACACTCAAGCAACAGTAAAGTATGTGTGTCATTTTGGATAAAAGTTTCCACCAGGGAAACAAATAAACCAATAAGAAAGGGGGATCTGCGGTCAGTATTTCATAGGGGAAAATCACCTTTCTGTCACCCAACCAAACAGAATAATATTTATCCACGGCTATGAGGAGAAACAGGAAGTTGGGAATTCGGCTCCACCTTAATATGTAGTACAGACTCCAGAAGGTTGCAGGTAAGGTGTTGGCTTGGGAAGCCCACAGGATGCAAACGTGAGTCCTGGCTTTGCCGTGCTCATCAAGCTGCTCCATCCGATCGAAAGCCTGGATCCTCCGCTCGATGAGGGCGGACAAGGACTTGTTCCTCTTCAGATACCTGTGATGGAACTTCTGGGCTAGTGCCTCACGAGCTCGGAAAGCCTTCAAACATAAGTGTATGGGCAGGCCAGCTGCCATCTCCGGGAAGGCTTTGTCAAATGCGTGGAAGTCCTCCATAGCCTGTCTCATGGACAGCCACCCAGGGGCGCTGCCCCCACCTGCCGACATCTCCTCTTCTTTGCCGAAAAGAGTCAGGTATCCGGCCTCGAACATAATCCGGTCCACAAACTGCTGCAGTCCCTCAGTCGCCCAATCGAAGCAGTCGTCCCTCTGGATCACCATCTGGATGTTCTCCATCATCGCTGAGATGAGCTGCTGGAGGACGGGCCCCTGGAGAGTCTGCCGGAAGATGGAATGGACGTCTCTGTAGCTGCAGCTGTACATGGGGTGGCTGAAGTCTGCGTGGCCGAATACCTGGGTCCAAACAGCACCAGTCGTTATCAGAGACTCAAAGACGCAGCTAGAAAATTAATCGTGATTTTTCACATTTAATCATATTATTTATTATTATTCAATTTAGCACAGGCTTTTGTTCAAATTCATGTTAAAGTGAGGAAAGCTTGCAGTCATCAATTGGGTTCAGCCACCATCCAGCACCCCAGGAGTACCTGGGGTTATGAGCCTTGCTCAAGGGCCCAAAGGTGATATGATTACTCTGCTGGCAACGGGATTTAAATGCACAACCTTCTGGATGTGGGTTGCAAACTTAACCCACGAGGGAAACTGAGACCTGACCAACACAAATAATTAAGGTTGACTAATTCAAGAGAGCATAAAAATACTTCACAAAGCATTTTTTCCACCTGCTTTTATATGGTAGCATCTCACTGTACCCCAATTCCAAATTTCCAATGCCGTAACAGGACATCGACAGCCTAACCTGAACAACTGTTTGCAATCCCGCGGGAAAGAATGTGCCAAAAACCGTTACCAGAGAAAATTTTAGCGTTTCGATCGAGGACAAATAGGTCTAAACACTGAAACGACCTGATTTACTGCTCAACTAATCTCGACACAATTTGTCACTGCACACCGTACGTCTACCTAACACTAAACACTCATACGAAATTATCTTGTCGTTACTGACTGGCTTCAGCACGATTATGTTAGTCAATTTCAACTTTAGGGTGCCGGACTCCGATCACTATCCGAAAAAAAACATTGTACACTTTAGCAGACGGCTTAGAAAGCAGCAGAGCCGAGATTTCAAAGTGCTTCCTACAATTGTCCGTGCATCCTGCAAGTGAAGAAAACGTATGCAAAAAAAGAGCCCGCGTTGTTCTCTCTTAAACCCTGTTACCAAGGCAAACCATTGAACAGAAAGCTGAAGGAACTAGAAGAGAAGACATTGTGAAAGGAGACAATTGACTTGCAAAGTCTACTGCCTAACACTTGCTAGCGCACTTTTAGATGTTATTTTGTAAAAGTCTTTCAGAACTAATTAAATTGGTTTATGCTCGAGTTCCTGCGCCCAGCCATCCATCCCTTGAGCAGGCTTAACGTTACCTTCTGGGAGAATCCAATGGCGAACTTCTGGAAGTCGAGGTTCCTTCCCTGGCGAAACACAGCGCCGTACGAGAACGGGTCCGTCACGAACGTGAAGTACTTTCCAGCTATTTTACAAGTGAAAATATCTCCGTATTTACTCTGGATCGATCTCAGAAATTCTAGTGGATTTCTCCCATATTCCAGGGCAACTCCAAGGAAGGGAATCCAGCCCTTCATCAGCGGAGGTTCATCTTGTTGCCTGTCGGGTTGAAGAAATGTATGGCAAGTCTTGTCATTTCTAAAATGATACCAAATTTACGTTATCTCTTAAAGTTATGCCACTCAGGTAAACATTATACTATGTTGGTGATATACTGTAAGTAGAAGTGGAAGCAAATGACAGTAATTCTTGTTACTTGGGAGCGCTACCGTCCTGCCATGTCTCTGCTGAGAAGCATAATGTACAGTCGATATGAGAGCCAGCCAGTAGTCAGCAGTAGTAGTATACGTGATAATAATAATAGGAGAACCAGTATGAAAACGAATGAATGGATGGAATAATAATGATGATGATGATCATCATCTGTTACTATCATTTTCCAAACGAAGAAGGTACGTACTGTAGAGTGAGCACATTTTAAGTCTTTAATAAACAACGATAACCAAGTGAACAAAAAGCTCCCTTTCCGTACTTTCGGCAATAATCACTCACCTTCTTCTGAAACCGCAAAACTTTAAAATCAGCAAAATGCAGAGAAAAACGAACAGAATATGAATGCTTAAAGCGGCCATGGTAAGACATAACTTCTTGCTTCACCATCCCGCAAGTTAATAGTCTTCGCTCCTCCCACCTTCTGAGAAGGTGGCGAAACCAATAATCGGGACGTCCCAGAATAACCTGAGCAGTTCAAGCATAAAAGATGTGGAAAAAAGCCAGCATTTCAGGAAGCTGGGTTTAAACTCTGTTCAGAATGATAATAATATATATACACAGAGGAGACATAACCTAAAGAAAAAGCATGGCTCTGACAAATGTGTAAACATTAGCGTATACAGGTTACAACAGAGGTCTCTTGAGAAAGGCATTTCACACTAAATCACTGTTGAAGAGATGGGGAATCCTGTTCATTTAAAAATTAAATTTGCGGTATATCGGTAAAGTGACGCAAATTCTTAGCATAAATTAATCTGAAAGTGAAACTATAGTAAAAACACATGTATGTTCACGATAAACTTCCATGATCCTTAAGCAAACATACTGTATTACAATACAATCATTGTTGGTTGCTCACTGTGTGGTACAGTGGCTTAGTGGGTCACACTGTTTTCTGAGTTTTGGGATTCGAACCCTGCTATTGCTTTGCGTGTGTGGAGTTCACGTGACCTTCCTGTGTCTTGCAGATTTATTCCTACAGTCAAAAGACTTACAGTTAGGCTAATTGGTGTCTCTGTCTCGAGTTTGTGAGTATCCTGTGATGGACTGGCATATCATCTAGGGTGTACCCCAGCCTCGTGCCTGAGACTGCCTGAGATAGGCTCCAGACCAGCTGTGACTCTGACTTGGATGAGCTGTTAGAGGGTGAATGGTTGTCTACCCCAGCAAAAGGGACCCAAACTACACAATCAACAAGTCAAATGTGTTTAGTTAATGTCACTGCAGTATGGTAATTTAGTAGATCAACTTATCAGTATAGTCATACTTTCAAAACTGTGCTCAGGTAGTGCACTGAACATCAGTTCATTGCCAATAGAACAGAGAAGACCGAAACATCCAGAAATATCAACATAAGATCAACAAAATGGGGCTGCAGAGTCACACGCATTGGAATCAATAAAGATGGTTCTTCAATATATATCGAGCCTGGGACTTTACTGTAGGTGGCACAAGTACAACATTTTCAAACAGTGTCCTTCAAATATTCCCTAAGCAAACTTAGTCAAAACACATTGAATACTTCTCACCTTGGATAAGTTTGCAAAATGTATGCACGGAATTGTTAGCAGTCCTGTGAGGTGTCCAGACATTAGCTGTGGATTTTGGCACTTTTGTTAAACCGAATCTTTCATCAAAGAACGGCATACCAAATGTTTCCATTTCTGATTAGCTTTTCCTGTCATAGCAAAAATGAAGAAAATGTAGATAAAAGTACTTTGTACCGCAGAATAACATTAATCTGTCCGTTATCTTATTTGAATAGCTCTGTAACTGCATATTCAGTCCAGGGTTACAGGAGATTGGAGCCTTTTCCATGATTCACATAGATGGGAAAAGCCAAACATTCACACAGCACACACACACTCATACAGTGGACAATCTAGAGATGCCACTTAGGATAACTGCGTGCCTTTGCTGTGCAGGAGGAAATACTTCTCACCCTACAGATTATTGGCTGGCATTAATTCTACATTTTTAAAAGTACAGCATGTATTTATGTATATATCACAGCCAACTCCCTACCAAAACAGCTACAGGCTGTGTATTTCTATCAATGTCAGTACTCATTTTGCGAAATGATGTAGACGGTTTGTGGTGGCATTGTGACACTTCAGTGGTTGTATAGGCCTATATATTATCCAACATTTGCCTTAGACCAGTCTGTTATTACACAACCTGTGAGGTCTTTCCTGGTAATATTCTATCAAATGTGGCCAATTTCCTTCCAACAGTCTGGAACATGTTTGTAAATCTAGTTTAGTAAATGAATCTATGTTTATTTTTAGGCAAAAGTGTTATGACCAAAGCTATTTTGCACCCAAAATGCATTGTAGCAAAAAAAGACTGAGTTCACTGCCGTTCACATGCCTTTGAAAAGCATTCTGTCATGTAATTGTAAACTTACATTCACAAAAGAATTGGGACACATCTTTGTTCTCTCTTTCTGAACGTGGGCTTATAACAAAAGGAGAGTTTGGGTTATCTAGGGCACAGAGTCCTTTAAATAAATACTTTGCTAGTGAAAAGAGAAAAAATCATTATACATGTTTTTTTACATGTTTGCTTGCATACCCCAATTCGGCACAACAAAATGGGATACTACTTTAAAACCAGGATGTAGAGGCTAACAAACAATTTAAAATTTAGAAGACATTGTTCCCCTGCCACAGGCCATCAGGAGATGTCATAAAAGTAGGAGAAGAAACGTGGAAGTGGTCAGCCGTGTATTTACACAGTGTTTGTGAGACAGCAGTGTTTGTGTGGGTGCTGATTTCAGGTGACATTTAGAAATATTCTTCTATAACCTCTGCTCTAAAAGCAAAACCTGAGGAAGGCTACTTGTGTTGAACAAATTATGACAAAAGTAATGTACTTCTGTAGAAAAGGTACATTGGAATGTTATGTTTCTTTGAGGACGAATGAGCACACTGTATGTTACACAGTCTTCAAGTTGAGTTAAGTCAATTCCGGTCCAATTCTAAGAACGTGGTATGAAATAAGCCTTCATGGAGGGAGAATCTGTTTTAGCTCAAAGTTCTTTCCATAAACCATCTCTGACCTGCAGGGCAAACCCTCAGCTCAGTTGCATCCATATCACTCTCCAGTGACCATGGTAGATAGCTATGGACTCAGTTACAAAACTGTGATTTGCGTATGGAGTTTTTTGTAATAGATTGTTTAACTGAGCTGTATACAACCAACCAACGTACTGCCATAACACCCTGTTATCACTGACACTGATGAATAGAGACTTTAATTGAGCTTACTGTGGGTAGTTACAGACTGACACTGACCTTCAAATGAAATATCCAAGCTATAAATACTGACAGGATTTTTATTTCAGAACTATAATGAGGTCACCATTAACTCCAACAATGGCATGATTATTAAGTTCTTTGCGCAAAGACCAGCAGATGGCAAGAGTGTGACAATGGCTTGAGAAACATTTTGTGCCACACTGATATGAAAACATTATGCCAGTTTTTGAGGCACAAAAATTCAAGATTTAAGGTTATATCAACCAACATGCACAGAAAGTTTTCCTTGTGTTTTACAGATCTATTTCTATTAAGTGTTTATTCAAGGCCATACCACTACAATTAGGGGCACTTGAGGTAACATCTCTGTAACTTGTGAATGCTGTTAGAGTTTCATCCCACCAGGGGCTTAGTCATGTACCCATACTGGAGTGCTGAGTGTGAAGAGGTGGGGATGAATATCACCACTTATGGTAAGGATTTGTGGATATGAATTTAAAGAAATAATGAAATGAAACTTTATTGGCCATTTATACAAAAGCACAGGAGTTCTTGTCATATATTCCATCATGCTCTCCATGTGACACTCAGGTAAGATTGAAGTTTTGGGTTGGAGCACAGGGACAGTTATTTTTCTGGCAGCCCTGGTGCAGTTTTTGGGTTAAGGGCCTTGCTCAAGGGCCTAACAGTAATACAACTGTGATCATTCTGCCATCCAAGGGATTTGAACCAATGACCTTCCAAATTGGGTCATGGACTTCTGACCTACAGAGCCACACATCAGCCCAAACAGAAGCAGCCCAAGTTTCTCCAATACTCTCGGGGCCATGAGAGTCATCTTTTTGTGAATGTTTGTAGGGGCTCAAATATCAGCCAACAAATTGCACATGTAAACAACATCCTGGTTGTTTGCATTGCTCCAGGGGTTGAAGATCAGAGGAAAATTCATTCATGCCTTGATGTTAAATTAGCAAAGTTAACTGTGACGTGAATCGTGATACCTCAGGTGCCCTATAGAAGTTCAAATCCTGCATCATTGTGTGTTAACCAGAAACTTTGCTGTAATGAAACTGCTTCAATGAACACCCACTCATGGCCATATTACCACATCTCATTTATGACGAAATCATTTGGGTGGAAATGTTGAAACATTGTCAGGTTTCAAGGCAAACGAGGCCTCATTTATTTGCTTTGATGTGGCACTGAAACCCATCTTCCTGTCTCAGTATTGTGTTCTGTTACCTACATGTGACTTCAGTATAGTTACCTTAATTTGAATGGAAACTGGAGACACCAACAAAGCTAAACAACCAAAGTCACCTGGAAAAGGAGAATCAGATCAAAAACACTTTTAGAGTCTGATTATTATTTTTGGATATAACTGCAGCAGTTTAAGTCATGTGTCTTATCAAAGAATTTATAGTGAACTATTAAAAAGACAGGATAATTAACTTGTAATAATGAATGTGTACTGCCCGGTGCCGGCCAGAGGAGGATGAATCCAGGTCCTCCCAATGTTCTTTCCTCTCTCGGAGGGTTTTTCCTTGCTACGGTTACCTCAAACTTACTCTCTGGGGCCTTAGGGCCCAGGGCTCTCTAAAGCACTTTGTGACTGTGCTCCTTGTCAAAAGTGCTATAAAAATAACATTGAAGTAACTGGGGCAGTTCACGGTACTACAGCAGGGCCTTTCTGGTCCTCAGAATGTTCTAAAGGTGAAGAGACACAGTGATGCAATAGAAAAGTAAATGTCACAGATGTAACACCTGCTGCCAGTCAACAATCTCTGCAGCCACACCCAATCAGACCGGGCCCATCCAACATGCAGTAAGACCACTCCCATCCTGATCACATGCAGTCAGACCACACCCAGTCAAACCACGCCCATCCAACATGCAGTAAGACCACTCCCATCCTGATCACATGCACTCATATCATACCCAGCCAGACCACACCCAGTCACATTATGCCCACCCAGAACATGTCCAGCCAAACTATACCCAACTGGGCAACACTCTCCATATCATGCCCTGCCTGGCCCGAGTATTAGACACAGCAGTGCACTATTTGCGATTTAGGCCAAGGGTAATATAAGGACCTCTTCAAAGTGAATCCTTTGTGTTGTCTGATTGTGTCCTGTACTTTTCTGGCCTTTGCATGGTATACATTGACCTTGACTTTTGGCTTGCTGGTTTAGAATCAGAGCCTTGTGTACATGACCCAAGCCTGAAATTTGGAGTAATGATTATGGATTTTGTTTTGGTATTTTGCTGTCCAGTTAAAGGATTTGCTCTGCACTTGTACCTTTGGGCTGATTCATTACAACAGAATTTAAACAATGACAACTGAGTTAGGCACACAAAAAAAGACAGGCTACTTACTCAAAACCCTGGAGTGACTGATTTTTTTTATATTCTGCGGAGTCTGAAACACGAATTAAAGTAGTTTGTCATAGTTATTGTGTTATTTTTTCTTGGGCGTGTAAAAGGCTAAGTTGTGAGAACTTAAAGCACAGTCCAATTGACAAATATGTTGTTGCAAGAGTATAGTGTGACCGTTTCTTTGTAAAGAGGAAGGTAGATGTAGGCAGCCTAGCTGCTGTAATTTAGTGGCCTGGCTAACTGCTTCTGCAATCATTAACGGATGGTCTTCAAGCATAATGTATGTCATACGCTGTTCCAAATACTGGTGATGGGAGAAATGAGGCTTCAAAAAATCAGTCAGTGCTGGTTCCCGTGTCACAGAAACTGAACTTGTGGACTGTAGATTTTTTTTGTCCAACAGGTCTATAAAAAGGTATACCAAAAATTGGGGAAAAAGAACAGTAAGCCCACAGGTGGAAACATCTGAGGATCGATGTGAGTCCCAATTCACTCGTCCTTGTCACAGGTGTGAGATGACAGTCAGTGACCACACTGGGATCCATTCCTCTCACCTGAAACGTGAAGAAGTGCTTGCAGTGGACATGTAATCAGCATCTGTGGGAAAACATTGCCTGTCCAGAGAGTCCTGGTTCTCGTTCCATCGGACCTATGCTAAGGTCAGGACTCTACGTAAGCAGCATGAGTACAGGAATCTACCCTGCCCGGTGTCTACGGTATGGGCTGTTGCTGGTGGTGTTGCCAGGAATGCTTTTTTAGCATGTTTGGGGTCCATTGATACAATCTGAACAATATTTGAGGATCAGAACATATCTGAGCCTGGCGTGACACTTGACAGCTTTACCCTTTTTTTAAATGGAAACTTCCAGAAGGATAATGTGTCACGCCACGAAGCATGTAGTGTCTCAGATTAGCCATATCACAATCAGTTACGGCCATGCTGCAGACTGCATTGAGCTGACGGAAATGTGCAGCGATGTCATCAACCTTTACATCTATATCTGAAATGAACGTCGTAGGTGGGCTGTAGGATGCCCAGACCGGCCCTAGACTGGTCCACAGGTGGGATTTTAACTTCGGGGTTGAAAAGTTCCATTTCAAAGCGAGAGAGCAGGAGAGCTAAGAAGAGTTTAATTTCATAGATTGCAAAGAATCTTCCAGGGCATTTGGTGATGCCTGAACCGAAGGGCATGTAGAAATAGCTCAGTTTACGGCCGCCTTTGCAGAACGTTGTCTTCTTTCGTCCATTTTCATCCAGATAGCGATCATACTTAAACATCTGCAAATGTGTATACAGGTGTTAATGGATATGAATGTATTGTGATATTATTAACATGCTTTTGCAATTTCACAGTTAATGTAGTCTATATTATGTATATAAACACTTTTCCCATTTATGTATGCATATGACAGGGAGTGACTAAAGTTTATACATAGTTTGAAATCACTATTGAAAAATTATACAATATTTTAGTTTGTAGAGAATAACATTATTGTGCAATGAAATCTAGAAAAACCATCTTGAGGATTATTTGGAAATTAGAATTAGGCAAAACGGCCCTCTTCAGCTCTAACATGTGAATTATTTAACGCAGGGGTGAATGACAATGGCAGCGGTCTTCTATGGCCAGTCTGGAGTCTCTTACATTCCTTTGAAACAGGATTAATAATCAAAAGCAGGCCAATACACGATTTGTTCAGCAGGATAGCATACATCTTTAAGTTTGCTTCATCACCCTTTCCTCTAGATGTTGCATAAAAAAGTGAGAGGGGAATCACAGTATTACTTACTTGGGGGTCTTCATAAATTTCTGGGTCAAAATGAACCAAGGGGGGGTAAAAAGCTATGGCATCATCCTTGCGAATGTAGTAAGTCTGCTGGTTTTCCAAGTGCAGCCGGAAGTCTTCCCTGGCAAACCGGATGATAAGGGAGGCACTGGACAGCCTCATCGCTTCGTTTATGATGCTGTCTGCCAGGGTATGATAAACAATAAAATTATTATTACCTCCTTCAAGTATGAATGTAGCCTTAAATCATTCAGATCATTCCAGCTGAAGCTATTAAAATGCTTAGAAAGCCTGTTAAAATAGGAAGATCCCAACAAATGCACTCAGCATCTTTAGCTATGCCTGTATACTCATTTTCTAATGTTGAGAGGCCTGCCCAGCTAGCACTTGTCAGTGGCTCCTCATTAGGAGCTCAGCCTAGCACCACTTGTACCTAATTGGACTTCTTAACAGCTGTATGCTTGTGATGTATTTGTCTCACTCGTATGTTGCGTTGGACAAAAGCATCTGCTGAATGTATACACAGCATTCTTAAAGGATCGCTAAACGGGGGAATGTGGGACTGAGATCTGACCCCCGCTCTGGAGCAATCTGGAGCCGTCTGACCCCAAACCTGCACCTTACATCAACCCTGGAGAAAAGTTCTGATGGGTCCCGTCCCTCTCTTGTTCTTACTATAACCCTGTGGAGAGGAGCTCTGACCTAATACCGGTAAGTTGTCCAGCTGCTCCCTGCTGAGTGACAGCCAGGGTCCTTGCGGGCCGGCTGTCTGACAGCAACTTGGCAGTATCTTTGTAATCTCTTCACTGGCTGCCCTCAGGGCTTCGGGGCTCCTGAAAAGGTGACAGATGGGAAAAGGATGTTCAGTGGTGTATTGTCAGTATTCATTAGCAGCTGTTTGAATCCTAAGGGTTAGTCTTTTAAGATTAAAAAAAAATTGGACTCATAGGCAGATGCTGGTGAAAAACTTGTCAGCACTGTGCTTCAGATTGGCATGTAAAATGTGGAACTGATCTTCTGTAGTTTAATCAGCTACTGAAGCTAAATTTGGCCAGTAAACTTGTGGCTGTTCAATCTACGTAATTCAGTTGGTCTGTGCCAAGCTCTAACCTGATATATCGTGAATACAAAATGTCTTTTTCGGTGAAATACCTAATCAGATAGATGAAAGTCCAGAACGCAGCTGGCAATGTGTTGGCCTGGGATGCCCACAGCAAGGCCACATGGGTCCTGGCTTTGCTGACATCATCAAAAGTGGACAGAGTATCATTCAGGAGCATCCGGAGTAGGATCAGATCAGACACATTAGACCTCCTGCTGAGATTTTCATGCAAGAACATCTTGGCCAGGTTCTCACGGGCACCATGACCCTTCTTGAAGATGTAGATGGGGAGGCCGGCGACCAGTGCAGGAAAGATCTTGTCGAACTCCTTGAAGTTCTCCAGCACGTTGAGGACCGTGGCCCTCTGAGTCTCCTGCTCACTGTTGAGCTCGCTGCCAAAGAATGTCAGGTAGCTAGCTTGAAACATGACTTTACAGCAGAAGGCAAAGATCCCATCCACCTCCCAGTGTGTGGTGCTAGCTTTGATGGTTGCGGAGTGCATGACAGACTGAAGGTTATTGGTCATGCTCTCAATTAGTGAAAGCAAAGCCTCCCCTTGCAGCGTCATCCGGAACGTGTGGTCTAGGTTCTCTGTGGTGTAGCCATGGCTGGGATCCATACTGCCATGGCCAAAGGCCTGATGTGGATAGAAACAAGTTCAGTTTTTATCAAGCATTTAAGTTTGCCCATCATCCATAACCACTAATCCAGCGCAGGGTCATCGCAAGCCTGGAGTCTATTCCAGGAAGTACAGGGACACGATACCAGTCCATCACATAAGAAACACTCACACACAATGGGAAACTTGGAGACTGCAATTACCCAAATAGCATGGAAACCAAATTCCCCAGAGAGCACAAATACAAACATGAGAAGAACATGCAAACTCATACAGGCAGAATTTGAGCCCCGACCCTGGCGGTGTGAGGCCACTGTATGATCAAGCATGCCACCCTGGATGGCTATATGGGGTCCCGACTCCATTTCCCCTTTTACTATCCCCTTTGATTACCTTAGCTGATGTAGCAAAGTGAAATCGCCTCCAATCCAAATGCTTTCCCTGGCGAATGACTGACTGGTATGAGAAAGGGTCGCAGAGGAAATGGATATATTGACCGGCAAGTTTACAGGTAAAGACATGGCCATGCCGTCTCTGCCGGTCACGGAGGAACTCTAGAGGGTTGGTGCCAAACTGTAGGGCACAGCCAAAGTATGGGATGAAGCCGTTCTCCAGTGGGGGCTCACCGGGAAGCCTGAGAAGCAACATGGTACGAATGAAACAGCAATAGGAGGAGACAGGCATATTGTCTTCAATCATCATTACACCCATCTCATCCTTGTCAAGGTCATGGGGTGTTTTAAGCTATACCAGGCAGCATAGGGCACAGGCAGGTAGACCCTGGATGGGATTCCAGTCCGTGACAGGATACATGCCCACAAAGCCTCACTGTACAGGCAGTTTTGGGTTACCAATTAGTCTCTCTACATGTCTGTGCAGGAGAAAACTGGAGTAGCCAGAGGAAACTCACAAGACATGGTGAGAGCAGGCAAAATCTTCACATGCAGAGTGGAAATAGGTTTCAAACCCCCAACCCTGGAGCTGTGAAGCTACAGTGCCACTCTCTTAAATTTTTCTAATGGAAAAATAATGTTCCAACTCATCCCACCACTTACAAAGGAATAAAACCAGTGAACGGCAATCGACATTGGCCTGCAGCATCTAGTGCCCATATTTGTTGGGGTGTTCAGTACCAACAGGATCAGCAGCTACACACAGCAATCAACAAACACTTCACCCCAAATTACGCATCAGAATTGCACAGCTGTCAAAATGTGTTCAGGTTCTTGACTTGACATGTGAAAGTAATAAGCCTGGCAAAACTGTGTCACAGCCACTACCAGCCAGTCACGCCCAGTCTGATCTTGCTTCGCCTCCCCAGAGTTCTGATACCTGTGGGCTCAATAATGCCGGTATCTTGCGAGATATTGCGTTTCCGAACCATCCTGAGCCTTACCTCATAGTCTCATTGTATTTTCTCATGCATAAATCTTTGTTTCATTCACCGGCTTTCTGTTTTCTGCCCTTTTGGATTTGGTACCGTTGTTGTGATCAGTTGTAGCTCAACCTTTGTACAGCTTGCTGGCTTATGACTTTTGATGTCAATGTGGATTTGGGGCCCTGATTGGACTGACCTGGTCATTCTGGTCTGACACTGTGTATCCAGACGGTCAAGGAAAATTAATCAATGCAATTTAGTGTAGAACTCGGTCAAGAGGACTAAATAAATAGCACACCCGGAAGGAAAGGCACGGTACAGAAGAGCACCCTCGGGTCTGTGAGCCACCCGCTGAGCTGTCTCAGTTAACCCACGACTCGCCACCGGAATGCTTACCTCCTGCGAATTCCCTGAAGGAGCCACAGGCAGAGACCGAACAGGACGCCCCAAATCAAGACAAGGACCATCACTGTGCCTGGAGTCTAGAGGAGATGGGGGAAGATTCCACCCAGCAACCTTAACATAAGCCTTCTGGGGCACCATGCCAAACCACCCCTTATATTTGTGCTTCAGGCAGGACGATGGCTGCCATGAACATGCCATGGGGAGGAGAAAAGCACACGTAACAGACTCTTTGTTTTGGGAAACCAATGATTGCATCGGGGAAAACAACCAATGACACATACACTACCAGTCAAAAGTTTTTGTACCCACTAAGATTTTCTACATTTTCAATGTTACTCACATAAATTTCACAAGTAATTCTAGACACCCAGTAGTGTATATGTAAATGTTGTAATTTGTCTTTGCAAACCACAAAGTTCAACTCCAGCCCAAAGGAGATTTATGAATACTGTAACGTAATAAACATAATAAACCATAATAACCATTAACCATGGCCCAGGAGTGTTGGAATGAACTTAGAGAGCAATATTTAATGTCTCTTGAAAGAATGTCTCGAATTTGCTCTGCTGTTGCAGCTGCTAGAGGAGGCTACTTTGATGAACCACAGATATGACTAATTTTCTTGCTAATAAAGGTATTCGAAGGATGCTGAACGTGAATGTCTTATTTTTTAGCAATGAATATTGAGTGTCTAGAATTTTTTGCGAAAATTACTAGGTTCTGCTCCAGGATACTGGGTTAGCATCCAACTCACCGTTCAAGGTGCTATAAAGTCCAAATCTGAGTGACTGAGTTTTGCCATCAACCTAATGATCAGTATCAGGATACACACGTGAGCGACATGCCTCATGTACGGGGTACTGTCCAACGAAGGGTCACAGTGAAAGACAGATGCTGGTGTGGTACATACTGCCACATCCAAAATCTTACATTACCACGTTTCCTCATAGCCATAGCAACAGCCAGCGTCTCAAGATCACATCTCTTCTGACAACACCTGTTTTAACTTGGCACAAATAAATAGTTCTTCTTGGAGTGAAAAGAGTCTTTGTTAGGTATTACAGACCTGTCTTCTCATTCTCTAATGGACAGCACGAATTCATACACGTCATTCATGTGTGTGAATTCAAAATTCAGGGCTCTGTGTTTTGTCACTGAGCATAACACAGTCCTTGTCCTAATTACTTAGCTGCTGGTGTTGCTGCAATATTTGAGTTTATTCTAGTAATCTCGGAGAAGTTGGGTTAGAGTTTCAACACATTTGAAATCTTTGCCCCTAATGTTTCTGTTTGTCATCATTTACTCTTGTAATCGCAGCACTCCAGGGACCCGGAGCGCCGGAGAGCTGATGTGCAGACACAGCACCTACAGTTCAAGGTGAACTTCTGGAGCTGATGTCCTCCTCTTAAACAGCTAACTGTAGGCGGATCCCATTCCCGCAAAACTTGTTAAAGAGACTGTACCATTACTTAGCAGTAAATTGCTACATTTGATAAACTTATCACGAAACCTTGAATGCTTATCAAAATCTCTTAAAGTTGCTGTCCTTAAAAACCTAATCTTGATCCTAGTGGATTACAGGCCTATCTGTAACCTTGTCTTTTCCTCAAAAATCTCAGAGGAATCAGTAGTTAATCAGTTATATTTTTGAAAAATTCTTACAGTATGGGTTTAGACCACCTTACAGTAGTGAAACTGTGTCAGTGAATGTGACAAATAACCGGGTTGAGCCTCAGACTGAGGATGTTTGTCTTTGCTGGTACGTTCAGATCTTACTGCAGAAGATGCTATCGTTCCATGATGCTGAAAAACTAAGCCATGCCATTAAAAGTTTCTTGACTGGACTAGATGTAATTCAGGGCCATTAAACAGACTTTGGTATGGACATAAAAAATTCAATATTTCATCATGGACACAATGACCTGACACCCAAGCAGATTAACGTGGCCAGGGCTTCTGCTGTCTTACCATTCCTTCATCTATGCAACTCAGTTATCTGCACAAGAGAGTTACAAAATGAAAAAAGCTTCACCATCATGCCACAAAATGTGGGACTTTTAAGTGAAACACTTAACCCTAAACACCTTTCACACATAAAAAAATTTAGTTTAAACTCTAAGCTGTTCAAGCAAGATAAATGAAAACATGATCAATTTTTTAATCTTATGTCACACAGCTTTGTTGCAAGATCCCTGATGAATCAGGTATGTCTGCTAGTACTTATTTTAGTGCTGGGGCTCTTGGACTGGCTGGTCAATGAGACATCACAGCCGCTCACGCAGTCCTGAGCAGTCAGTTTGCGTAACAGTTTGCGGGGGCCGCTCTGACTGTGTCTTTGTACAGCGTATCACAAGGACAACAAATGAAAGGGAAATGATCGCAGCTGGTGATGGCAGCCAGCCAGTGTGTTGGGTTTCTCTATTCATCTGTCTTCCATGGTTGCATCACCAGTACAGGGTAGACGTGTTTCGGGAAGCACAAGGCACACTTTAGGGGAACACCCTGAATGGCATGCTAGGGCAGACACTCACTTGGGATCACACACTTATCTGGCTTTAGCCCTGCCCATGTGTCAGTTGGTCTCAGCATTGAATTCCTGCTCACCGCATTATTCAAAATGGACTACGTGATTAGAGGATTAGGGGACTAAGTGACTGTAGGATTAGGAGACAAGAGGTATAGGGGACTAAGCAAACTACAGGATTAGGGGACTAGAGACTATGAGACTAAGCAACTAGAGGATTAAAAGACTAGAGAATTAGGGGACTAGAGACTAGAAGGCTAAGAGACTAGGGGGTTAGGAGACTATAGACTTGGAGAGTAAGAGACTAGAGGGTTAGGGGACAAGAGACTTGGAGAGTAAGAGACTAGGAGGCTAAGAGACTAGAGGGTTTGGGGACTATAGACTTGGAGACTAAGAAACAAGAAAACAAGGGTACTAGAGACTAGGAGACTAAGATACTAAAGGATTAGAGGACTAAGAACTTGGAGACTAAGGGACTTGGGGAACGTTGAAGTAGAAGACTTTGGAACAAGAGGTTAGGGTCCATATTTACCATCTGACCATTTACTCCTGTTAGACAGCTTTACAGTGGTATACTCCATGTTCTTTGGGTATCATGCAGAATGGCTACAGAGGCTGTGAACTGTGTTCAGTCACCTTTTACTGTAAATGATTCTCAGGTTCAAGCCCAAACCTGTCTGGTCTGAATCCCCCACCCCCGAGTGTGAAGGGAACCTCCATGAACTTTGGCTAAGACTAACAGCTATTGCACAGTGTTGTTTCAGGAGGTTTTAGCCAAGTTATGTCTATGCTGTTTCCTTCCCTGGGCTCTGGAAGCAGTCCAGGGTAAGTTTGGGAAAGTACAGAGCCTAAACAATACCAGACAATAGTGTTGCATGCTGTCATTCGCGGGGTTTTGTGAAACTGGGTAAATTCTGTAGGCAAACATCGTTCTCTTTTTCTAAGGAAGGAAAATTATTTATTTATTTAAATAAGTTTATTGATTATTTTACCGTTCCATTGAAGCAGAGAAAATGCTTACAGTTTTGCAGTGATCCTGTGCTGCCACCATCAGGCAAAAAGATGAACTGCTCTTCAGATCTAGGCCAAAGGCATTTCTAGAGGATGAAAAAATCCACGCAAGCAGGTAACCTATGCCTAAAACAAAAACACTCAAATTAGGTTTTTTAAAAATATATAGTTACTGTTACATTGCTGTTAGAGTTTTCACATATTACTCAATTCAGTCAGCATTCTTCTGCTTACACAGTGATGTATCTGCTAAGCAATCCGTTTCAAATATACAGCAAGAACACATATCACAATACAGATACAATCACTGTTCTCCATTCTCATGCTTGAACACCCGTCGCACAGTGCAAACCTGCCTGGTCACGTAACAGCAAAAAACCACACACGTAGCTTTATGTCACACTGCAGGTGTTTGAAAACACTGGCCTTAGGGGCGAGTCCAAGCACCAAACCTGAACTGGATCAGAGCAGGAAACCACACTGGTCAGTCTAAATAACCACCCATGAAAATAACAATCATTTATAATAATATTTTAAAACATCATAATAACAGTCCAGTGCTTGCAGTCTTGCCTTCGACGTCAGTTTAAGAAGCTGTATGATGATGACAACAACGGGAATTCCCAAACCGCAGCAATATTTAAATCGGAGCCTCTTAGTCAATGACACAGCACTCTGGGGCTGTAGCTACTAAAGTCGGTCACTAAGTGGCACTGTTTTCCAACTTGAACTCCTCGATAAGTATGGACCAGGGTTGAGTCTGGGTCATGTATTTGCATACTGTCGGTTCCCCCGAGTGCAGTGATTTTCCACTCCAGACTGCAGCAAGTCTGTCACCCGTTAGACGCTTTTTAAAATTTTTTTTTTTTTACTCATAACTTTCTGTCCAGCTTCCTGCCATATAAACAAATTCAGTCTCTCAGACATTTGAAACTTGGATGCTATAAAAGGATTACATCTTGGATATTCTGTTCTCCTTTAACTCAACGCCACATGGCTGTCTCTGGTTTGTGCTGTTGGGAGCCATTTGTCTGTCCTTATTTTACCGGAAATTGTCTGATATAATCACACAATTTCACAGACAATGTGACGCCTCTTGGTTTTTTTTCTTTTTATTTTGTTGGAACCAAAGATCAAGATGTACTTTTGTAACCTTTAAAAGATTTGTTTATTGTTTTCCCAACAAAAAAATAAATTTTCAAGTGTTTCTCTGTGTTAAACGAATAGTTTCTGTCACAATCTTGTCAGCTGTGACCTGGATACCTGGAGATTTGGGCCAGGCCACTGCTGCCATACGGTACCAAGATTCAAGGCATGGACTTGCTGCTGGGGGATGGACTTAAAATGTGTGTCACTTCCTCCCCAGTCTGCCTCGATGTGGGTTTTTAGGGCAGCAGCAGCATCTCCTTGCCTCCTCTCTAGAGCCTTGGAATTGCCCATGGGCCGGCACTGTGGGATGCATGCGACGCTGCCTCGATTACATTTCAGGGTGTCCATAGGATGCTCATCTCCAACAGACCACAGGTTCTGTGATGAGAAAAGCCCTATGAAACAGTACAGAAGGTTTCGGTGCCTACACACTTCTCTCTCCAATGTCTAAATGGACTCAGCAGAACATTCGCTTTCCAGACAGAGATTAAAACTTTGGTCCCGCATCCCTGTCCACATCTATAAATGTGATGTAAAATGGATATCTGGTTATCTTGTATCTTGTTGTTGTCTTACATTAAAGGACTGAAATTGAGCAAAGAAGATGAGGTGACGTCTTAGGTGACAGATTAGCACCATGATAGCTAACGATGTCGGCAGTTGATAAAACTTCATTAATCCTGAAGGAAAGTGTTGTGCCAAGTAGCTCACAGAATACACACTGAACAACATGTTGGCCAGTACAGTAACAAGAAGCCCAAGGTCATGATTTAGTATTATAGGTTGGGAATATCACAACAAAAAGTCACATGGTTATAGCAGTGCGGTCAGGGGAGGCAGAGCCTCACCTGTCATACTCTAATGTATATATTAGTTTTATGGAAAGTAAATAATAATAATATAAATAGAGATTTGTCAAATGATCTTGTCAAAATCGCAACATTTGCGGAATTCAGCTGCAAATACAGGCAGAGGCGAGAGGTGCGGCAACCCCACAGAAACTGGGTGAAGCAGGAGCAATAATCCCGCACCTGCTGCTATCCCTCTGTAGGTCAAAAACGTA